>JANJGK010002310.1:0-52500 GCA_039081455.1 Macrobrachium rosenbergii
CATAGGTTCACGATTGATAATGTTTTTTTAAGCAATTACAAGAAACGGCATCAGAGTTTCTACCAATATGGCATCTCATTATGGTGGTGTTGCCAGTACCTCACACACGGATCCACGTGCGTTTAAATCCACGGGTAAGCAGCTTAGATTTTCTCTAGGGAGCACTTTCGGTGGTCACGGTCATCACAGTATTATTATGTCTGGAGGCATTTCTCGTTTCTACATATACCTTGATTTCTTAACATCGTAGGTAAAGAATAAATTGGTAAGCAAGGAAATATGAAATAAAGCATAACAGTAAGTTTGGCAAGAGAAAATAAACATTCGTATACAGACAGATCTCTGTCTCTCTCTCTCTTTAAGAAGGTTGATGGGCGCAAATTTCTCTTGGAAAGGCAAGATGTAACTGTAGCTCGGTCAAGATTTTTGAGAGAGATGAAGCGTCGCAAGGAGTCAGGGCAGAAATTCGTGTATCTCGACGAAACTTGGGTCAATCAAAATTACACTGGGCTCAAGTGAAGTCTTATATGGCGAAAAAGAATACGTTCAAACTGGCAGACCTTAAAATTTTAGTGCAAGAAGCATCGAACAATGTCACGGCGGAAAACTGGAAGAATGCAGCGAGCACGTAGAGAAAATTCAAAAAGAGGATGCCCGGCAAGATGTGGCTGTAGACAAGTTGGTTGACAGTTTTGTCATCAACATAGCTGATTGCTCTGATGACTAGTTTTCTGAATAAATTATATATAAAAAAGAGAGGATTAGGCCTACAGGGGAAACCTCTCTCGAAAAACAAAACGCACCTTGACTTTTACCTCAGTGGTGGTGTGGAAAAAAAGTTTGAAAAAAAGTAGTCTTTTAAAACTTAAGATGATCGTTACTCCTCGTTATAGATAATATATAGGCGACAAAGAAGTTTATTTTAATTCGTATTTCGAAAAATGAACAAGAAATATATCACCTATTTCTATAGCATTAATTAAATACTTTTAAGTATCTAATTGTGTAATAATGATAAATGTACATCTATCTACAAGTACTGACAAAATAGATAAGGTGATCATATGTAAAAAAAAAAAAAAAAAAGCCGTAAGATTTAGAAAACAGAGAGAGAGAGCAGGGCGGAGTAGGAAGGAGATTAAAGTACCTGGAAATCAAAAGCCCCAAAAATCTTATAAGTATAGCCTCAGGGTTTGTCTCGAAGACATTTAAAGGTCTGTCACACACGTGTCAGTAGCCTGTTTTCGTAAAACTGGCAACAGGGCAGATCTTTAAAAGCCTCGCCAGAGAGATCTATTCGTCGTGGCAAGAGTATAGCAGATTTCTTTTCCAATGGTCGTTGACCTTGCCTATTACCGTTGACTTATCCCAGTTCATCGTATGGCCTGTCGGAAGCCAATGATCCGACGTGGATTTAGTGATATTCTCAAGCACGCATTCCTTCTTGCTGCATTGTACTGGTACGTATATATATATATATATATATATATATATATATATATATATATATATATATATATATATATATATATATATATATATATATATATATATATATATATATGTATATGTATATATATATATATATATATATATATATATATATTCATACACACACACACACACACACACACACACACACATATATATATATATATATATATATATATATATATATATATATATATATATATATATATATATATATATATATATATATGTATATATATATATATATATATATATATATATATATATATATATATATATATATATATGTATATATATGTATATATATATATATACAGTATATATATATATATATATATATATATATATATATATATATATATATATATATATATATATATATATATATATAGCTAACTAGCTAGCTTAATGATAAATAATATTACCAAGAACAGAAAGAACATTCTATATTATAGGAGCTTTCGATGTATAAAACCTCATCATCAGGCTGAAAAAACGACAAGGATGAGAATCAACGAATTACAGTAAAATGAATTGCCATAATAAATCTTCAGCAAAAATACTAACCAAATATATAAAACCAACAGTAAATACAAACTAAAAGGGTGGGACGCAAAATAACGAAAAATTAAAAACGAACGCAAACTTAAAAATAAGAAAATAAAAATAAGGTGAAATGTAAACAAACTTCCGCTCACAAAGTAAAATATTTAACGACCCTATTGTGTACCTACTATGAAATTCCACGATAGTTAGTTGAATAGGCCTACCAGACGAGTTGCTGTTCAATTCCGGTTTCGTCCTTTTAATATCCAGCGACTCTGAAATCAGAAGGTCCAGTCTGTTTGAACAAAAAGACCGTACTCAAAATCCAGGTCAGTGAAAGGATGGTCCTGTGCTAAACTGTGTTCCCTAATGGCAGAAAAGGATGGTTTGGAAAGAGGAAACCTAGTTCTAATAGAAAGACCTCTGTGTTCCAAAATTCTGTGTCTGAGCCAGCGGGATCTGGATCCCACGTATCTCAGACCACACTGCGAACAAGTGAACAAGTATACGACACAAGAATTAAGGTCCACAGGCAGGGTAGGCTTTTCCCTCAAAAGTGATCTTAAAGTAAAAGGACTATTGAAAACAAATCGGAAATTAATTTGAGGGAAACAATGCTTAAGTATTTCTTGTAACTTTTATCGGACCAAATAGCTACTATGACTAAGGTACGGCAATTTAATGTACTTTACATCTTTACTAGCAGTACTGTGCACCGGTCTGGGACAAAACTTTTCATTTAAAAAATTTTTCAGAACTTTGTAAAATACAAAAATCGGATATGAGTTTTCAGAAAAATAATTCTGGAGGAAGACCATATCTTGATGGAATAAATTAAAATCACAACAAACATTGTAAGTTCTGTTTATCAAAGTGCGTATTGAATTCATCTTAGACAACTTTGATGAAAAACTGAGGTAATTCAATCCCAGCCAGTAAAAGTACTTTTCCTATAAACAGAGGTCTCATTTGCCACTACTTCTGTATACCTGTACATCTCAAAATGACAACTTATTATCCGGTTCTGCCTCACAAGTAAAAGAAATGTACAGGTCCAAGGGAATTTCACATAGCTACTGTACTCCATCTATTTGATTATATAATTTACCATCAAAAGTAAAAATGCCATCAGCAGTTGCTAAATGTAATAATTTTTGCAAGCTCATTTTATTAAGTCCAAACATTGATAAGTGGTTTTCACATATATTATTAAGAATTATATCGGTTGTTTCTTTTAGTGGGATATTGGTGAAAAGAGAGGTTACATCCTTGTCGTTTTTTCAGCCTGATGATGAGGTTTTATACCTCGAAAGCTTGTATAATAAAGAACGTTTTTCCAGGTCTTGGCCATATTATTTATCATTAAGCTAAGTTTTCCAAGTAGCCGCCCAATTACCGAGACTACATATATATACATACATATATATATATATATATATATATATATATATATATATATATATATATATATATATATATATATATATATATATATATATGTATGTATGTATGTATGTATGTATATGTGTGTGTGTGTATGTGTATATATATATATATATATATATATATATATATATATATATATATATATATATATATATATATATATATATATATATATATATATATATATATCCTGAGTGGAGAAAGGCAAAGCTGGAGTGTCAATTGAATTCCCGAAATATTTGATGAGGACCAAATAAGTGTCAGCACTGTCGGCTACTTCCCATTTGAAGGGAAATAACCGAGTTTCCTAAAAGGAATGATAGAATTTGTTATTATGCGCCGTTTTATCCTCTACTTCTATTCTTTACTTAGATGAAGCCGGATATTCTTGGAGCACACGCAGCAGCAACAGCAGACTCCAGTACAAAAGGTTTCACAGATCTTAAGAAATCTCTTGCATTTTTATCCATTTAATCATTAATTTGTTAGTTCATTTTTTCTTTTTTAATAAGTGCTCTCTTCTCTTTTCTCTGTATTTCCCTTGACCTTCTGTTACTTCTTTCTGATGGACATCTTGATATTCCTCGGAAGCTTCTTGAATTGCAAGTCAGTGGCGCCTGTGGGGGCTTCTTCTTGTTCCATATGAACAGGGTTCTTCTTCTTCTTCCTCTTCTTCACCTTCCGAGTGATACAAATAATAACATTAATAATAAAGATGACTCTGCAGCCTTTCCTTTCCTAACAATTGCTTCAACGCCATTTTCAGAGCTGAATGACCTCCTCATAGGCCCCAGCGCTTAACCTTTGCCCTAAATCTTATATTCCAGCCCCAATTCCCACCACACATTCATTTTCTTAGAAGAAAAATTTGTTTGGAATTCTGACCCAAATTTCCCGTAGGTTGTTCTTGCTGCAACCCTTTCATTCCTTTTACTGTTCCTCCGCTCATGTTCTCTGTCTTCCATATTACTTTCCTCAACCCTCTTTCTCCTAACATTTATTTCATAGCACAACGGCGAGGTTCTCCTCCTGTCACGCCTTTCAAACCTTTCTGCTGTCAGTTTCCCTTTCAGCGCTTACTGTCCTTATAGGTCCCAGCGCTTGGCCTTTGGCCAAAATTCTACATTCTGTTCTATTCTAAGCCCAATTTTGAACTCCCAGGTAGACAGCCTGTGGATTCTCTGACCCCGGAGTGCCAATCGGAAAGTCTGAATATATTTCACGACAATCAACCTTTGCTTCGTCATTAGGCTTTGATTGTCTTCAGTGTTCATTATCACCATATAATCTTTGACAAAGTGTCCTGTGATTCTGTTCTTATTAGCTTTCTTCAGCTTCAGTCTGTTCCTGTGGGCAATGGACGCCTTCAGTCTCTCTCCATCTGCTCACTCAAATAATCATTCTTACTCCTTGTGTTCCACAAAGGGAAAAGAAAAAGCCCATTTTTGGAGGGGAATTGAAAATAATTGATTTGTAAATTATATATTTTCAATGACATTCCGTTTGAAGGAGAACCGCTGATACTGAGAGAGAGAGAGAGAGAGAGAGAGAGAGAGAGAGAGAGAGAGAGAGAGAGAGAGAGAGAGAGAGAGAGAGAGAATATGTTATGTCGTAGACGCACAGTCATAACCTCACAAACATTACACGTGTCTCTCTGTCTGTTTTTCTCTTTCTCCCTCTGTCTCTTATATACAAACATGTATACTGTATATACTGTATATATACATATATATATATATATATATATATATATATATATATATATATATATATATATATATATATATACTGAATATATATATATATATATATATATATATATATATATATATATATATATATATATATATATATATATATACATACACACACATAGATAAATACATACATATATACATTTGTGTTTGTGTGTGTGTGCGTGTTCATGGTGAATCACAGTTATGAAACACTTGTTGTAGGTGCGTGGGAATAGAGACATGTGTTCATGTTTTGTGCACAGGTGTCCTGTTATTGTCTTCTGACTCTTTCGTTATTAAATTGAACTTTGCGTGATTAGAACCAGTGAACATTATAGAAATAATAAACAGTGTGTTTCCACACTTGTAGCTGTGACTTCAGTATACCTGAATTCCAACTTGTACAGCTGTCAGCTAATGAAAGGGTGCCAGCTCACTCACACCTTCAGCCACTAATAATTGAAAACGAGGACACGGAGGATCCCACACTCATTTCGAGTTCACACAGTTCAAACGCATTAGCCTCATTAACTTAATCATGAGTTTTATTTTTAAACTGAAGATTCACATTACTGTTAAGAGATTGTTGCCTGCTAATGTTTATATACGGCGTCTGTAGACTTTGCAACCTTTCATGTACAGGAAAGAAGCCAATATAAGTAAAACATTATCTTTCATGGCGTGAAGTCTGGAGTCACTTTTCGAATCAGCTGAGAGCCAAGATGAAGAACCCTATTCATATGGAACAATTACACCAAAGGGACCACTGACTTGGAATTCAGGCTTCCGAAGAGTATTATTAAGGTGTCCATTAGGAAGAAGAAGGAAGAGGAAGTAAAGGAAAATACAGAAAGAAGAAGAGATCCCACTCACTTATTAAAAAAGAAAAGAGAGAACAAAATTAATATATTAATAAATAGATAAAATTGTATTTAAATGCAAGGAGAATAGTATTAAGGTAGTAATGCACTGCATCTGCGCTTGAACTTTTGAAGCTGTTCCAATTGCATGACATATTATTATTATTATTATTATTATTATTATTATTATTATTATTATTATTATTATTATTATTATTATTATTATTATTTAGGAAACTTAAACCACTTTTAATTTAACACCAGAGTCCTTTCTTTCTTCACAATGTATTCACTGTCACCGCGTTTTCATTGTCATTGTGGATTCATTGTCACAGAGAGTGATATTGCAACGTTATTTATAATAATAATATATAACAAAGATGAATAGAGAGAGAGAGAGAGAGAGAGAGAGAGAGAGAGAGAGAGAGAGAGAGAGAGAGAGAGAGAGAGAGAGAGAGAGAGAGACTGCTACTTCAAACAGGACTAGGCCTATATATATATATATATATATATATATATATATATATATATATATATATATATATATATATATATATATATATATATATATATATATATATATATATATATATATATATATATATATAATATTATATGTATATATGTATACATATACATATATATACATGTATGTATATATGTATATATATAATATATATATATATATATATATATATATATATATATATATATATATATATGTATATACATATATGTATATGTTACGACTCGAGGAGGCCGTTCTACAGGTTCTTAATAAGTTTTTAATAAGGAATCGTAGGCAGTGATAATACAACACAGTGAATATGAATGTGGTAAACAAACACCAGAAAAAATAACAATATTACAAAACTCAAAATTTCTTAAATATTAAATCAACCTTGTGCAAGTCACACTTACAACTAGAAAAAACATACTTTATACAACTAGAAAAAAACATACTTTATACAAACACACTTAGGGGAATAGGTAGTGTGTTATAACCACAAGGTTCACCTAAATCTAATGAACTGATCCCTAAACCAATAAGAGTAAACCTTAATACTATTCAAACGGAACGGGCCCAAAATTCAAATACTAACCTAATTCTAAACAGAATCGGAAGGAAGAAAGAAGGCAAATGCAAGGTAGAAAACCTTAAAATTACCTACCTAAATAACAGAGCTAAACACGCGAAATACAGTAAATCAATATCAAAATCAGGGGAAATTAATTTAACCTGTAATTATGACCCACACCATAACAATATAGTTATATGTATATATCTATAGGGTTCATATATAATCAGGGGTTATCCTAACCCAATCCTTGGTCATTCCTGGGAAATGTACACTGAACGTCCCTGGAGTTTCTCGAGACTATCAGTCAGCAAAACAAGGGAGTACTAGGCATCAGGTGGAGAACGACAAATGCGAAGAGTTCCCCGAAGGAAACCAAAAGTTTACACCTTACCTAATGCTAGCCTCCCTACTAGCCTCCTCTAACGGGCTCTGACAATCCAGACGTGCAGCAGTTCCAAGACCCTCAAAGCCAAGTCACAGCTAAAGCCTCTCCTACAAAGCTGGGATCCAGCGCCAGCCCTGTCTACCCGCGGACTCCTCCAACGGGGGAAAAGGCAGGGGAGGTCGCAAGTGACACAAGTCCCTGCGAGGCTACAAGAAGAAAGCCGTGATCAATATATATATACCGCAGGTGGCTCTTCACACACACCGGCGGGTCGGAATTTCCAATGGAATATATAGAAAATCTTCTCAAAACGTAGATTTGACGAAAATATATATATTCCAGGCTAGCTGCTGCACGAAGTCCTTCTGGTATGTCGATACAGCCCGAACTGACTCCAGCAGGCGATACTCATCCCAGGCGTAACACCTGGACCGTCACTCACACTCCGACGAAACTAAATAATAACAAAAAGGAGTTAATAGGGTTGTTCGCTAATTAACTATTGAAGAAGTAACGACAACACTCCTAAAATTATCATTCGATACGCAACACATCGCATAAAATAAACACACAAAGATACTTTATAAGAGAACAATAATTAAACTCGATCATGGCTGATTTAAAAATACATCCTAAGTAATTTACATTTACATGACACCTTCCTCCCCCAAACAAAAAAAAATTTATTCACTAAATAGAATTTTTTTTCCTTAACTAAACTATCAACCATTAACACAATTTGCTACTAAATGTCATAATCAGGCTAATAAATACATCACCTAAAAAAAAAAAAACTACAGACTTAAGTTAAACTATAAGGTAAGTACATTCAATCAACCGAGCCAACAAAAGAAATTGAGACCTGAGATTCATATATTCGAGTTAAATTATACCCAACACCTGAAAAAGAATGTGCAATAAAATAATGAGCCAAATTCTGCTCAATACATGTAAGTAACCAAACCATAGTCCACAAAAGGGGTCATAGATCAATTGAGCATAAAGTATATATATACCAACCATTGGAGAAAATTTCAGAGACCAAGGTAACAGAGAGGAGGGACAAGATCCTACAATCGGGAAAGAGTATCAGGAATACAATTATCGGCTCCCTTAATATGTTTAATGACTAGATTAAACTCCTGCAGTTGTAGGGCCCAACGCAAGATTCTTTGATTGGAGCCCTTCATCCTCTCTATAAATGTCAATGGGTTGTGATCAGTCCAGATCTCTACAGGGAATGAAAAGTTGGTCACATATGGCTTAAAATGAGTCAGTGTCCGAACCAAGGCGAGGGCCTCTTTCTCAATAGTGGAGTACTTCCTTTCTGCTGTCAGCAACTTACGACTATAGTAAGAGACAGGGCGTACTACATCATCCTCACCACGTTGAAATAAAACTCCACCCATCCCAACATCACTGGCATCCACGGCAATAATGAAGGGCTTCTGAAAATTAGGGGAAGTCAATATAGGATTGGACACTAACATCATTTTTAATTTCAGAAAGGACTCTTCACATTCAGAAGACCAAGTAAACTTCTGACCTTTCTTTAATAAATTTGTTAGAGGCTGTGCAATGTCAGAGAAGTTGCGAACGTACCTGCGGTAGTAACCCATCATACCTAACACTCTACGCACGTCTCTAACATTACACGGCCTCTTCAATGCAATAATGGCCTCAAGATTGGCTTGTTTCGGGGCTACTTGACCCAAGCCAATCTCATGGCCCAAATAAATAACTTTAGCTTTGCCAAACTCACATTTCCCGAGGTTCACAACTAGACCTGCAGCTCGCAAGGCCTCAAACACCTTCTTTAACCTAACTATATGGGTTTGCCAGTCATTACTATGAACTACAAGGTCATCAATATAAATCTCGGTACCTTCCAGTCCACAAATAACCCTATTCATTAAACGCTGGAAGGTACAGGCAGCATTTTTCATACCAAAGGGCATAACCTTGCATTCATATAGCCCGAAGGGTGTTACAAAAGCAGAGATTTCACGGGCTCGATCAGATAGGGGAACTTGCCAGTAACCCTTTAATAAATCTAACTTGGTAATAAATTTGGAAGGTCCTATCTGATCGAGACAATCTTCAATCCGAGGGAGAGGGAAAGAGTCATTTACTGTACTGGCGTTCACCTTCCTATAATCTACACACATACGGAACTTACCATCCGGTTTCTTCACTAGGACTACAGGAGAACTCCAAGGACTGACCGAAGGTTGGACGAGGTCATGTTCCAACATGTATTTAATTTCCTCCTCTACTATTGCACGTTTCTCAGGGTTCAAACGATATGGACTCTGCTTAACTGGCAAAGCACTGCCCACATCAACATCATGATGGAGTAAGCTCGTCCGACCCGGAGAGTCCTGAAATAAGTCTGGAAAAGCTTTTATTAATTTTAACATATCATTCCGCTGAGATGTCTCCAAATGCTCTAAACCAGTTTTTAAAATTTCTAAATTCTGCAGATTATTACCAAGAGCATCTGAGGACACCTGATCCAACAAGTCATCTTCAATGTCACTAACAGGGTCTACAATACTAGTAACCGGTTCATAAACTATGGACAAAGTGTCTGGCCTACTAGTTGCATAAGATTTCAAACGATTTATGTGAAAAATACGGCACTTCCTCCGAGTACCAGGAGCTTCAATCTCATAATTGACATCTGATAACTTCCTTAAGACCTTCCAAGGCCCCTTAAACCTGGGCTCAAGGAAGTTATCAGGGTCTGTGCTCAGAACTAATACCAATTCTCCTGGTTCAAAGGAACGTACCTTACTTTTTTTTATCAAAGTTACATTTCATAGTTGTTTGCGAGGAGGACAAATTCTCTTTGGCAAACTTCCAAGCTACGGACAGATTTTGTCTTAAGTCATCCACCACCTGTCCCACACTTTTTTCGCCCTTTTGACCGGTTTCCAACAATTCATGGAAAATTTCCAAAGGACCTCGGATCTTGTGTCCAAAAACCAAGTCCGACGGAGCTACACCTGTGGAAGAGTTGGGGTGATTACGGATAGCAAAGAGAGCAAAGGGAAGCCCCTTATCCCAATCCTCTCCCCGCTCACAGCAATATTTCTTCAATATAGACTTCAGAGTCTGGTGGAACCTTTCCACTACACCTTGGCTCTCTGGGTGATAGGGTACACTAGTAATGTGCTGAATGGCCAGGTCAGCACATTTACCTTTAAATACCCTACTTGTAAAATTCGTTCCGCAATCGGATTGAATTTTACAAGGGAGACCAAATCTGGAAAAGAATTCCACCAGTTTGTCAAATACTGCTCTGGAAGTCACCTTACGCATAGGAAAAGCTTCTGGATATCGAGAAGCTCGGTCCATCACTGTTAATAAATGAGTAAACCCAGACTTTGTTCTGGGCAGAGGCCCCACCACATCAATTACCAATTCTGAGAATGGCTCACCAATAACAGGAATAGGGTTCAATGGAGCTTTAGGAACTGGTTGGTTGGGTTTACCCATCACTTGACATATTTCACATGCCCTCACAAACCTTTTCACGGAAGACTTTATACCTGGCCACCAAAATATTTTAATTAAATTATGAAATGTTTTGCCTATTCCAAAGTGGCCAGCAAAAGGGTCTTCATGAGCCAAGCTCAACACTGAATCTCTAAATCTAGAGGGTACCACAATCTGATCAATTCGGGAGGTCATATTTAATTGATGGGTCGAGGGTCGACTAACTCTATACAAAAGCCCCTTGCTAACACAAAACCTGGGCTTTGTTAAGTCGTTGGTATCCCCCAACTCAAAATTAAATTCATCCTTCTGGGCTTGAATGAAAGACACTCTGTCACAATTGGGTTTCAAAACTTTAAATATTCCTACACTACTGCTACTATCTACTAGCCCGGGCCTTTCTACATCTACATCTAAACTACTTAAGTCCAAATTACTTTCATCATTAGTAGTGGCTGCAATTTTTGCAGCAGCCCGAGTAGTAACTGCCACTGGACAAGCAGTGATTGACACAATTGGGAATACTTCCTGGCCCTCATTATTATTACCTAGGTCATTACCCAGGATACCATCCATCCCTGGTACAGGCAGGGTCTCTACTACAGCCAATTCCACCACTTTCTGGTAACCTGGGAAGGCTAACTCCACCTGTATTAAAGGGGCAGATACCAAGGTGTCCGGAAACCCACCCAGGACTACATATTCTCCTGAAAAAGGGACCATATTCTTTAGAGAGTCTGCCTTTACCAGCGACCTAGCAGACCCAGTATCCCGCAAAAACTTCACATCTAGGTTACCTAAGGGAGTCTTTATCTGGCCTTTCCAAACATATTTATTAAAAAGTCATAAATTAGGACTTGACTGATCGACATGTCCCAAACCAGGCCCACACTCAGAGACATTTTCGTTAGTAGGTGGATTACCTTTGGATTTTTCATCAGTCACTCTACCAATCAATGACACTGGAGCCCTATTATTGTCCTGTCCATTGCTTAAATATCTTTTCCTAGCATTACATTGTGCCTGCCGGTGCCCTGGTTTATTGCACCAATAACAATTACCACTTCGAGGGTTAGTACTGGCTGAGACTGTCTGATCCCTATTGGAAAAGACTCTAGTGAGCGCTCCACTAGAGACCTTTCCATGCCCATTACCATTACTGTTTCTATTAAATACCTTACCATTAACCTTTTTAGTAAAATTATTTGATCTAGAGGATGGAGAGTTGAAACTAGACTGTCCGAAATTGCCAGACCCAGCCTTATGGGTCAATACAAATTCATCTGAAATCTGGGCTGCCTTAGCAAGAGTCACAACTTTCACCTCCTCCAGATGCATTTTTAACTCCTTGCCACAAACCTTCTTAAATTCTTCCAGTAGCATCATCTCTCTCAAGGAGGGGAAAGAAACAACTTGACGACTCTTAAGCCAATCGTCAAATTGCTCCTCCTTGAGACGAGCATATTCAACAAAAGTCATCGAAGGAGGTTTGTTTACAGTCCTAAATTTGAGACGATAGGCCTCAGGGACCAAGTCATAGGCCCTGAGAACTAACGCCTTAACCTTAACATAGTCTCTAGCCAATCCTTCTTCTAAAGCATTATACACACGAATGGCTTTTCCCACTAATCTACACTGAATAAGCACGGTCCACATTTCAGTGGGCCAAGCCAACCGTGATGCAACTCTTTCAAATGCCTTGAAAAATTCTGGCACATTATTTTCATCAAAAATGGGCACAAGTTTGAGAGCAGCTCCAATATTAAATCTATCTTGGGAAGAACTACTAGGGGAACTAACCAAGTTGGGACCACTCTGGAGCTTAGCCATGTCCAGCTTTATCTTGGCCATCTCCAACTCATGTTTCCTGGCTCTTTCATTTTCCTCATGCTCCAGCTTTAACAACTCAATGCGTTTGCAAATCAATTTATATTCCCCCTCCTCCTGGCTCCTACTGGGACAAGAGGGACAAATATTATCTACCACCGGATCACTAGCAAGGAAAGGGTTATTAGATTTGTTTGACTGAGCAGGAAAATTAGCTGGGCCCTCATAGATAAGCTGTACAGGAGGAGGATCCTCAAACAGAGACAAACCAGGATTTATACTAACATCATCCTGCACAGACTTATCAAATTCAGACACACTGTCCATATCACTATCTAATACTCGAGCCAATTCTTCACCCTCAGCCAAACCTTGGGCTACCTTTGCCTTAACTAGTTTTAATAAATGAGCCCTTGTATCTGAGGACTTATAATTAATCCCCAACCACTGAGAACACTGAACAAGGTGATTCTTGTTTAGAACATGTAAATATTTTATGCAATCAGCCGACCCTAAAAACTCAGCTGGACTAAAAGTAAAGTCCTCCATGACTACAAACCTAGATAAAGAGGGGAGGATAACACTTAATATATATATACTACCATAAATAAATATTATCAAATTAGCCTAGTGCTGCCCCACAGACACAAACACTGTGTGTACCCGCGTACGATCCTGTCACGGTCACCAACTGTTACAACCCGAGGAGGCCGTTCTACAGGTTCTTAATAAGTTTTTAATAAGGAATCGTAGGCAGTGATAATACAACACAGTGAATATGAATGTGGTAAACAAACACCAGAAAAAATAACAATATTACAAAACTCAAAATTTCTTAAATATTAAATCAACCTTGTGCAAGTCACACTTACAACTAGAAAAAACATACTTTATACAACTAGAAAAAAACATACTTTATACAAACACACTTAGGGGAATAGGTAGTGTGTTATAACCACAAGGTTCACCTAAATCTAATGAACTGATCCCTAAACCAATAAGAGTAAACCTTAATACTATTCAAACGGAACGGGCCCAAAATTCAAATACTAACCTAATTCTAAACAGAATCGGAAGGAAGAAAGAAGGCAAATGCAAGGTAGAAAACCTTAAAATTACCTACCTAAATAACAGAGCTAAACACGCGAAATACAGTAAATCAATATCAAAATCAGGGGAAATTAATTTAACCTGTAATTATGACCCACACCATAACAATATAGTTATATGTATATATCTATAGGGTTCATATATAATCAGGGGTTATCCTAACCCAATCCTTGGTCATTCCTGGGAAATGTACACTGAACGTCCCTGGAGTTTCTCGAGACTATCAGTCAGCAAAACAAGGGAGTACTAGGCATCAGGTGGAGAACGACAAATGCGAAGAGTTCCCCGAAGGAAACCAAAAGTTTACACCTTACCTAATGCTAGCCTCCCTACTAGCCTCCTCTAACGGGCTCTGACAATCCAGACGTGCAGCAGTTCCAAGACCCTCAAAGCCAAGTCACAGCTAAAGCCTCTCCTACAAAGCTGGGATCCAGCGCCAGCCCTGTCTACCCGCGGACTCCTCCAACGGGGGAAAAGGCAGGGGAGGTCGCAAGTGACACAAGTCCCTGCGAGGCTACAAGAAGAAAGCCGTGATCAATATATATATACCGCAGGTGGCTCTTCACACACACCGGCGGGTCGGAATTTCCAATGGAATATATAGAAAATCTTCTCAAAACGTAGATTTGACGAAAATATATATATTCCAGGCTAGCTGCTGCACGAAGTCCTTCTGGTATGTCGATACAGCCCGAACTGACTCCAGCAGGCGATACTCATCCCAGGCGTAACACCTGGACCGTCACTCACACTCCGACGAAACTAAATAATAACAAAAAGGAGTTAATAGGGTTGTTCGCTAATTAACTATTGAAGAAGTAACGACAACACTCCTAAAATTATCATTCGATACGCAACACATCGCATAAAATAAACACACAAAGATACTTTATAAGAGAACAATAATTAAACTCGATCATGGCTGAGTTAAAAATACATCCTAAGTAATTTACATTTACATGACAGTATATATATATTATATATATATATATATATATATATATATATATATATATATATATATATATATATATATATATATATATATATATATATATATATATATATATATATATATATATATATATATATATATATATATATATATATATATATATATATATATACAATCACAACAGGAGCCACTGCTCAAATCCACATCGACGGGGTAACGAGGGAAAGCACAGAGCATTTTCATGATTTATTGTGCCGACGTTTCACAAACCATCTCGGTTGCATTTTCAAGGCTGCAAATATTTGAACACCATATTACTCGTAATACTCTTAGAATATTTCGACAAAATACATAGATTTACTACATTGACATCCTCAGTAAAAGCAAAATATAGCAGAATAGTGAAATTTAAAAACAAATCAGAATACAAATATAAAAAGAACGTAAACTTAAAAAACTTAAAAAATGTAAAAAAGACGTAAAATAATCTTGACACCACTGGTTACATCAATATATTTAAAGTGAGACAAAATAAAATTAGTAAAAAACCAGCAAAAAAAAAAAAAAAAAAACGAAAAAATTGAAGGTCAAAATAAAATTAATTCTGCCAAAAGAAGAAACATAAAAGCGCAAAAACACTACGGAGTAAAACACCCACCCAGCGGGCAGTATCAAAGAGAAACTAAACAGAAGAACCTTCAGAGACCGAGAAACGAAAGACGAAGTGCAACGGGCCATTACGTAATGTACAATTGGATGGAGGAATTCTGCGAGTTTAACGACGGAACTAGCTTTTTTATCATTATGGACTCTAAGACGTGAAGTTCGTTTTCATTTTGTACGTGTCCTATGATTTGGAAATCTTTGGCCTCTATGTGTGTTTTACAGATCTTTGAGTGATTCCGAATATTTGATTGTTCTGGATTGGACAGAGTACTCCCTGTCCTAAAACTTACTCCTCTATGAGAGTCCAAGCGTACTTTTAGTAGCCTTTTTGTACATCCAACATAGGTCCCTCGACTACATCTAGGGCAAATATATTTGTATACAACGTTGGATGTAAACATTGGACTCAGCTTGTCTTTGTATATGAACAGAGAACCAATGGTGACTGGGTTCTTAGGAATAAGTTTCAAGTTTAGGGCTGGTAGTTCTTTGGTACCTCCTATCTCTATCAGCACTGTTCCCAAATTAAAAATGTATGCGAGTTTTCCGTTTCTTCATGATGACAATTTCAGAAAAAAGCTAATTGATATAATACACAAAGAACTACCAGCCCTAAACTTGAAACTTATTCCTAAGAACCCAGTCACCATTGGTTCTCTGTTCATATACAAAGACAAGCTGAGTCCAATGTTTACATCCAACGTTGTATACAAATATATTTGCCCTAGATGTAGTCGAGGGACCTATGTTGGATGTACAAAAAGGCTACTAAAAGTACGCTTGGACTCTCATAGAGGAGTAAGTTTTAGGACAGGGAGTACTCTGTCCAATCCAGAACAATCAAATATTCGGAATCACTCAAAGATCTGTAAAACACACATAGAGGCCAAAGATTTCCAAATCATAGGACACGTACAAAATGAAAACGAACTTCACGTCTTAGAGTCCATAATGATAAAAAAGCTAGTTCCGTCGTTAAACTCGCAGAATTCCTCCATCCAATTGTACATTACGTAATGGCCCGTTGCACTTCGTCTTTCGTTTCTCGGTCTCTGAAGGTTCTTCTGTTTAGTTTCTCTTTGATACTGCCCGCTGGGTGGGTGTTTTACTCCGTAGTGTTTTTGCGCTTTTATGTTTCTTCTTTTGGCAGAATTAATTTTATTTTGACCTTCAATTTTTTCGTTTTTTTTTTTTTTTTTTTTGCTGGTTTTTTACTAATTTTATTTTGTCTCACTTTAAATATATTGATGTAACCAGTGGTGTCAAGATTATTTTACGTCTTTTTTACATTTTTTTAAGTTTTTTAAGTTTACGTTCTTTTTATATTTGTATTCTGATTTGTTTTTAAATTTCACTATTCTGCTATATTTTGCTTTTACTGAGGATGTCAATGTAGTAAATCTATGTATTTTGTCGAAATATTCTAAGAGTATTACGAGTAATATGGTGTTCAAATATTTGCAGCCTTGAAAATGCAACCGAGATGGTTTGTGAAATGTCGGCACAATAAATCATGAAAATGCTCTGTGCTTTCCCTCGTTACCCCGTCGATATATATATATATATATGTGTATATACTGTATGTATATATATATATATATATATATATATATATATATATATATATATATATATATATATATATATATATATATATACATATATATACATATATATATATATATATATATATATATATATATATATATATATATATATATATATATATATATATATATATATATATATATATATATAATATATAAATATATATATATATATATATATATATATATATATATATATATATATATATATATATATATATATATATATATATATATATATGTATATATATAATATATAAATATATATATATATATATATATATATATATATATATATATATATATATATATATATATATATATATATATATATATATTGTCAAGGATTTACATTTCTCCCTCCTATTTAGCTGCTATCTAGCTAACTTATAGGGGGAAGTATCATTTCAGTTAGCTTATAGCTGGCGCCAATATGGCGGAACTTAGTTGTTTTTAACTCATATGGACAGAGAACGCATGTCTCCGTGGCCTACAGGAAATGCCCAGGCAGGGTAGACAATGGGTCTCCCTCTTAAAAACCCCTCTGCTACCAGAACACACCTAGATTCCCCCCCCCCCCTTTGGGGTCATGTTTTCAAAGTAGGCTTAGGGAGGAAATAGACGTTAGGGCGTAAACCACTCGGGGGGGGAGCTAGCACCTTAAACCTCAGGCTCATTATCTTTAAGACTGCTACTCCTTTGACCTGTTTACTGGCAAAGAATTCGCTTTCAGGTTTGGGACCTATGGCTCCGACGCCGATCGAACCAGCAAGCCAGCAGACCCCTTCCAGCGACTGTCCTGATAGTATGTCTGCCTCGGTGGCGGCCCAAGTTCACGTTCGTACGCCCGAGACGTGGTATTTCGGAGCTCAAATATTCGTCTGAAATAGGTGAGACACGTGGCACGATCGCAATTCCGTGCTCCAGTACTCCGCCTGCCACCCAAATAATTCCTGGTCGCAGTCATTACCAATTTCCGTTGTGGCCCAAAGGTTCATATGAATTATTCTCCCATCCTGGAGTTCCATCATTTGCATTACCTGAGACTATTTCATGTAATCAGGGCAAGACTAAACGTTATTATTTTTCATTGGACTGATTGTGTTGCACATTGGCCCCATTTTTAATCAACTTGATTGTTACCAATCTTTGCAGTCTTATTCCATGTGTCCTATTTATGAGTTTGCCCCCCTAGTTATCATGCTGTTAGTTATCTCATTGGTTATTTGCTAAGTCTCTGTAAATAAATCCCTGTAAATTTGTAAAAGAATTCTAATTCCAATATGGCGACCTTCCACCTTAAATTGTAAATCCAGGAAAAGTCTAAGGTAAGTTTTCACATAACTTATTCCCTTGCTCATAAACTGGACTTCCTTGGTTTTGTGGCAGCATCAATTATAGCTTTGAGTAAATTTCTCACCAAGGCGAAGGCCAGTTTATGACTATATGTAACCAGGACAGAATTAACACTTTTTTGAAAGTGTACGTAACGTGCTCCAACGATCTTTATTCAGGAAACGGCGTATGAAAGTTCGCTCACGATAACACTTACATCCATTTTTCTCCCCTCTCTCTCTCTCTCTCTCTCTCTCTCTCTCTCTCTCTCTCTCTCTCTCACCGTGTATCGCCTCTCTCTCTCTCTCTCCGTGTATCGCCTCTCTCTCTCTCTCTCATCGTTTTCCGAAGTTCACCCACCCGAATCTCACTCATTCTCACCAAAGCAATCAAATGGACTATTTAAAGAAACGCAATAGTTTCTACAAAAATAGGTTTATTATTCAAATAACCCAACAAGAAATGAATAAAACAAAGCAAAGATTAAAATGCATAATAAATGAATTATCGAGTTAGATAACTAAACTCTGAACTGCAAAACACTTCTGATTAAAGAAGTCTCACTATGGCTAATAGCCTGAAAATATCCAAACTCACACATACTCCCCAAATCAATAACTAGTCATGTCAAAAAAAACAGTCTACCACATGTTATTCGAAACAGTCCACACTATCCACTCTGTCCACCGACATCTGTCCACAGACATCTGTCGGAAGAATTAAACATGATAGAAAACTCCCAAAAATATATGAAATGCAAAACACAATAATGGAAAGTGTAAAATGCATAGCCAAGATATGGCAAACGTAACATGACAAAACAATAATATAAAAGAGGTATGAATGTTCATATTAAATCTCCCACACCAGTTCAAAAGTTCATAATGATTAGAAAATCATGGTAAAAAATCACAAGTTCAATTTCCTCCCATAAAAACAGAGATTTCAAACTCTACCTTATCTGCCGATTCAAAGCCTGGATCCTCTCCAAAGCTACGTCTAGACAACTGCAGTTCTATCACGTTAATGAACGATCAAACTCACTTTTAGGGCAGATTTTGGCATAATCTAGATCAAATTAACGCACGTACTCACGAATATACATAACACTTCGGAAGATCACCTGACCGGCAACATTGCTGAGGAATCAAACTATTTGCTGAATACAAAGATTTTACCTCGAGTCTCTCGACCTAGTTTCATCTGACTCCATAAATTCTTCCATCACATCTTAAAGCATTGAAGCTATGAAATGCATATATGTGTCCTTTAAAACTTGTAGCAGCCATATTTTCTGAAATATATATATATATATATATATATATATATATATATATATATATATATATATATATATATATATATATATATGAAATTTTATCACATCACCGAGATTCATATACAAACATTAAGCTACAAACGTCCTTTAATATCCAATTCGCTCTACCTCGGAAATAATATTTTTTCATATATGTTACCGAAGGGGAATTTTTTAGTTGATAATAAGTTCGTCGTCCCGTGGGCTCGAACCAGCGAAGGACAAGAACTCAGGACTACAGTGACGCCTTAGCCCACAAAACTTTGTTTCGTTATCAATCTATATACGCCTTTAGGCCTATATTTCAATTTTGCTTCCTTGGGGGTATGTATTGGTTGTATGGAGCCCCCCCCCCAAAAAAAAACACAACACCAATACCAAATCCAACATTACCCCTACCTCGGCCGCATCGCTTCCAGGGAGAGAGAGAGAGAGAGAGAGAGAGAGAGAGAGAGAGAGAGGGAGAGGTTACAATAAGTACTTGAATCGTCCAGTGCCAACATGGTATGCCTGAATTTACTCTGTCTTTCCGAATTATCCACTTTCCTTCCTTTATCAGAATTCCCTTCATCCTTTTATCCGTTTCCGATGCTTCATCTTTCACTTCTCTCTCTCTCTCTCTCTCTCTCTCTCTCTCTCTCTCTTATTGGTTTGGAACACGAAAAGTAAAGAACAAAGGTTAACAAACACCCGGTATCCCGCCCCCGCCCCCCACGGGCTGACCGGGAGGGAGGAAACAGTTAAGGTTCATCTCAAATTCAAACGTTCGACTTTTAAAGGTTTCAGTCCAAAAACGTTCGTCTGTCTCAGCGCTCTGACGTTCACCTGAAAGCTATTTATATTATCATAAGGCTCCATTAATCCAGAGACTATAGAGTTTTTTGGTGTTAAGGTCTCTCTGTCTGTCTGTCTGTCTGTCTCTCTCTCTCTCTCTCTCTCTCTCTCTCTCTCTCTCTGTGATGTGACATTCTCTCGGTCAGACGTAATCGTTCATGGTCTGGATAATCTACCCGATAATACGAGTCTTACATACAATTAGCGAATGAAATATAGCTAAAAGTGTTCGTGAACTATCGGTGATTAGCTTAATATCAGATTAGAGTGATAAACCGTCTAATAAGTTGTCTACGAGTGAATTAATAAAATCTGAAAATCATGGAGGAGTCAGCCAACAGTGGCAAAAGGTGGAGAAACCTAGCTTGCATCAGAGATATTCAGTATGATGAATTGGCAGGAAGGGAACTTGGTTTGCTGATCGTGGAGATGAATTGCAACATTGACCAAAAAGATGTGAAAGCATTCACAGACATATTGAAAGGATATGATCCTTCAAACTGGAGCAAATCTGTAGAAAATATAATGAAAATAATGGAAGGGATACCAATGAAAGTTCAAGTTATCAAAAGACTTATAAAGAAAATCTACAAAAATCAACACATTCCATCAAAGAAAATAAGTACGGTGGAATTAGTGAATATATTGATTGATGCAATAGGCAAACGGATGCCTAAAGCATGTAAACTATGTAGAGTGTGGTATAGCATTGTAAATCCACAAAACCTGATTAGGAAATGCTATGCTTGCCACATACCGACACACCCGTCATGTGCTGAAGTTGAGCAAAATAGAAATAAGGACACAAAAATATTTTGCTCAACATGTCTAGTATGGATAGACAAGGTCATTAAATCAAGACTTAATGTACAGATTGTGGAGGATGAAGAAGATGAAGAAGATGAAGAAGAGGAAGAAGAGGAAAATAGAAAAGAAGAAAATAAGACTGAAGAGAGAGAAAAGATTAATGAAAACAAAGAACAGGATAATAGTATGGATGCAGAGAAACTCATAGATTCTACATATGAGGCAATACAGCAACATACATATGAAGAAATAAATTATGACATGATAAATAAAAATAAAATCCCAAAGAGGTTGTACCCGGATCTCCATACTGATGGGAAAGAACAAGAAAAAAAAAAAAGAAAAGAAAGGCACAGTATGCACCCTTTTGAAAAGAGGGAATTGCAGGTTTGGTGAAAGATGTTATTACAAACATCCCAAGATATGTCACAATTATGAGATCTATGGCAAATGTGCATATCTAGATGGCTATGAAGAGGAATGCAGCGATCTACATCCAAAAATATGTAGAAACTGGAAAGAAGGAAATGGATGTAGGTTTAATAAGAAATGTAGATACATGCATCCTGTAGCCATGAAAAACCAAAATCAAAATCAAATACATATAAAAATCCAAGGTAAAAATGAAACAAATAAAGAAAAGAACAAAGATCATGTGATGAAGGCAAAAAGCAAGCCAACAACACATTATGAAATGTCAGCGCCACGATATGAGCCATCAGCACCTAGATATAGCACAAGGAACAAGCAATGTATCTATGATGCTAGGGGATGGTGCAGATATGGAGATAAGTGCAGGTTTATGCACAAAGTGAATAAATATGAAGCTGGAAGATCAAATATAATGGAAAAGTTGGATTTTTTAATGTACGAATTTCTGGAAATGAAAAAAAGATCAACATATCAGAACAGGAAAGAGACATGGGAAAATCCTTATTATTACCCATATTAGATAATGGAGATAATACGCAAACCATCATAGTGATGAACGCGCAGGGTTTAGTTTTGAGTAACTCAAAAAGAAAGATAGAGTTCTTAGAAGAACTAACCCAAAATGAAAAAATAGAAATATTGAATATAAGTGAAACCTGGTATTCCCAAGAGACTGGTAATGATGACCAGATAAAGGGTTTCCAAACTTATAGATCAGATAGAAAAAATAGAAATCAAGGGGGAACCGCGATATATGGGAGAGATGCCAATCAAGGAAAAATCTGTGAAAAATATAGTAACACAGAATGTGAATTAATAGCGGTAGAATTTGAATATGAAAAATTAGTGAACATTGTAATATATAGACCCCCTAATACTAAAGAGTTTGACATAATAATTGACAAATTGGATGAAATATGTAGAAATCACAAGGACTGGACTATACTCCTAACCGGAGACTTTAACTTTCCTTTTGTAGAATGGAAAGAACGAATAGGTGACTGTGGTTGTATTTATACATATAAAAAAGAGAGCAATAGTAGTGCAGAAGATAAGAGGTAATTTGAAAAGCTATTAGATATGCTAATAGAACATAACATTCAGCAAATAAATCACCTACCAACAAGAAAGGATAATATTTTAGACCTAGTATTTGTGAATGAGGTGAACTATGTTAAAGAAATAATAGTATATAACACGAGTATTTCGGACCATAATGTCATAAAACTAACAGTCCGTTCCAGAACATACGAAAACAGAGAAAAGCAAGAGACGAAAAAATGGGAAGGATATGGAAAATACAATTTCTATAGTAAGAATATAAATTGGTCAAAAATAAATGAAGAATTAAACAAAGAATGGGAAAACATATTTGTAAGTGATGATATACAGGTAAATACCGATATATTATATAAAATATTAGAGGAAATAGTGGAAAAATACATACCGAAGAAAAAAAGTAATCATCAGTCACGAATTCCAATAGACAGAAGGATCTTGTTCCAGAAAATTAGAAAGTGGAAAAAAGCTCTTGCAAAAGAAAAGAATGCATGGAAAGTGATGGAACTAAAAAGTAAGATAGAAAATGCAGAACAAAAGATTATACAATCAAAAGAAAATGTAAAATGGAACCTAGAAGAAATGACACTACAAAATATCAAGCAAAACCCTAAAATTTTTTATTCATATGCAAAAAAGATGAATAAAATAAGAGTAGAAATAGGCCCTCTAAGAATTGAAGGGCGATTAACGAATGAAAAAAAGGAAATATGTAACATATTAGCAGAAAGATATAAGAGTGAATTTACACCTAGAATTGACAATGAAGATAATGATACAGAAATAAGAGATGAAAATACTGAATACTTATCAGATATAGATATTACAGAAGCCGATATTGTGCAGGCTATTAATGAAATTAAAAATGGATCAGCAGCAGGACCAGATGGAGTACCTGCCATATTGTTAAAGAAAGTGGTTCATTCAATCGCAAAGCCGCTAGCAATATTATTGAGACAAAGTATAGATACAGGCAAGATTTATGATGAGCATAAATTAGCATATATTACTCCTACTTTCAAAAGTGGTTCAAGACTAGAGGCAAGTAATTATAGGCCTGTGAGTCTGACATCTCATATTATGAAAGTATATGAAAGGGTAATGAAAAAAAATATAATGAAACATTTAATGAAAAATAGATTGTTCAATATAGGACAACATGGTTTTGTACCCGGAAAAAGTACACAAACCCAACTGTTAGTCCACCATGAAAGCATATATAAAAATATGATAAATGAAAAAGATACAGATGTGGCTTACCTAGACTTTGCAAAAGCTTTTGACAAGGTAGATCATAATATATTAGCGAAAAAAATTAGAAAACATAACATTGTTGACAAAGTAGGAAGATGGATAAAAGAATTTTTGCAAAACAGAAAACAGATAGTGATTGCAAACGATGAGAAATCGGATGAAGCTACGGTAATATCCGGTGTACCACAGGGTACGGTGTTAGCTGCATTGCTGTTTGAGATTATGATTGCAGACATAGACAGTAATGTTAAGGACTCAGTAGTAAGAAGTTTCGCAGATGACACAAGGATAAGTAGAGAAATTGCTTGTGATGAAGATAGGAACTCGCTACAAAGAGACCTAAACAAAATATATAAATGGGCAAAGATAAATAGGATGGTATTTAACTCTGATAAATTTGAATCAATGAACTATGGTGATAAAGTAGGAATGCTATATGCATATAAAGGACCTAATAATGAGACAATCACAAACAAGGAAGCAGTTAAAGACCTTGGTGTGATGTTGAATAGGAATATGTTATGCAATGATCAAATAGCAATTCTATTGGCAAAATGCAAAGCAAAAATGGGAATGTTGTTCCGGCACTTCAAAACAAGAAAAGCTGAACACATGATTATGCTTTATAAAACGTACGTACGTAGTCCACTTGAATATTGCAATATAATATGGTACCCACACTACCAAAAGGATATTGCACAAATAGAGAGTGTACAAAGGTCATTTACAGCTAGAATAGAAGAAGTTAAGGACCTTGACAACTGGGAAAGACTACAATTCTTAAATTTATATAGTCTTGAAAGGAGAAGAGAACACTACATGGTAATTCAAGCATGGAAACAGATAGAAGGAATTACCGAAAACATCATGGAACTAAAATTATCAAAAAGAGCAAGCAGAGGTAGATTAATAGTGCCAAAAACTATACCAGGAAAATTAAGGAAAGCACACAGGACATTAATCCACCACGCACCAGCATCGATAATGCAGCGTCTATTCAATGCGCTACCAGCTCATCTGAGGAACATAACAGGAGTGAGCGAAGATGTGTTTAAGAATAAGCTCAACAAATATCTAAGATGCATCCCAGACCATCCAAGACTGGAAGATGCAAAATATACCGGAAGATGCGTTAGCAACTCTCTGGTAGACATCAAAGGCGCCTCACACTGAGGGACCGGGGGCAACCCGAACGAATTGTAAGGTAAGGTAAGGTTTCTCTCTACCCATACCTCCACCCCCGCCTCATTGCTTCCCTTGACAGAAAGATGAAGAAATCATCTTACAAAACAAAGTATTATGACGTAAACTACTATTTTTTTTTTTTTTTTTAAATCCAACACCCTTTCTCTCTCGGCTGTGTTAGCATGATGGGGCCGGGCGTTGGGGGAGGGGAGGGGGAAGAGGAAGGAGGCTGTAGAAAGGTATTTTGAAAACGAAGCGGAGAAAGAGGTATATATAAAGATTGGGGCAGACCCAACTGCCCTGCCGTTTGTTGTGACATGGTCTAAGTCTTTTTCCATTCGATGCCTGCTTCCTTTATGATGCCTCATTTTGTTTATACTGTATATCTTCTATTTTCCATTTGCTTGCAACAGACCGTCATGTGGTAACTGAGCAAGTTTTTGAATCTTGGAGCAAGATAATGCTATATAAGCCTAGTCTGGATAATCACTCTTGGTCGAAATTCCCGGGAATACACCAGTGGAAGGAGCAACTTGGATTCATTGGGGAATAAGATACTATGATTCTGATGACAACCAAATGCCCATTCGGTCGAAAATGTTATTGGAAAACGTCAGATAAACGCCCTTGATATTATTTGTACTCGTCCGTCTGGTCTGGTTGAGACTCTTCAAGTAGCGTCCTCTCTCTCTCTCTCTCTCTCTCTCTCTCTCTCTCTCTCTCTCTCTCTCTCTCTCTCTCTCTCTCCCCGAGTCATTTCTGGGTTAAGTGACAAAACTGTGAAAACTAATAAATGCAAATTTAGGTTTAAAGTGACCTACCTTCTTCCGGTGTGTCTGTGTGTGTGTTCGTATGTAGGCTTCCTCCTGTATCCAGTCTTTCTGAGTTTAGGTTGTTTATCGTTGACTGAAAGATATCACAAGGCATATTACCAAAGTTACCTCCTCCGTGAATGAAAATGTGATCATGTAAAGACTTTATTTCCGATAGATAGTTTTAAAGAGCGATTAAATAGATCAGCATAGGACTACAAGGATCTTTGCTGTGATTTCACGACCAGGGAATCACACTGTCTTCCGTCCATTTCTCTCTCTCTCTCTCTCTCTCTCTCTCTCTCTCTCTCTCTCTCTCTCTCTCTCTCTCTCTCTCTCTCTCTCTGTGCCTCCGTCTGTCCCATCCATATCAGATGTTATAAATGGGTATCGTCTTGGACATGATCTTAATTTTGTGTCCATAGTAGCATTTTTGTCTTGTACGTCGATGTATATTGACATGTCCTTTCAAATTTGCTTCCCTGGGGGTGTATATTGGTTGTCTGGAGCCGCCGCTCCCCCCCCCCCACACCCAAGTAGGGCCCCCTCCTCATCGCTTTCAGAGAGAGAGAGAATTGGAACTGAGGATGGTAATGTCAACCTTATAGCTAAGGAAATAAAGGCGAGAATTCTCTGATATAGTCAACAGTGGTGATTAGGGGTCTATTTTCATTTTATTGTTACGACTTTTACAAAGTTTAAACCAAACTAATATTACGTTAATTCAGTATCACAGTGAATTCAATGTCATTGTAAATTCAATATCACAGTGAATTCAATGTGATTGTGAATTCAATACCACAGTGAATTCAATGTCATTGTGAATCCAATATCACAGTGATTTCAATGTAACAGTGAATTCACTGGAGAAAGACAGAAATTGAAAGGTTTTATAGAGAGAGAGAGAGAGAGAGAGAGAGAGAGAGAGAGAGAGAGAGAGAGAGGTGTTGCCAATACATAGTTAGCATATGTTATGCTAACCAGTGTTACCTTATGGCATCTGTTAAATAAAGGAAATTGACAGACATTACATTTTAAAGTACCGTAACCTAATGGTGTAAACTTTGTAAGAATCGTAAAATGAAAGACAAAATGCAAAGGTAGCCGACATTTTGAATCTTGAAGTAAGATGATGCTTTAGATGCCTGGTCTGGATAACCACTCTTGGTCGAAATTCCAGGGAACTTCATCATAAGTAGAATGAGCGACTTTGAATCTTTGGGGAATAAGATACTATGACGCTGGTGACAACCAAATGCACATTTGGTCGAAGATCTTACGAAAAATCGTAAGATAGACGTCTTTAATATTATATGCACTCGTCTGTCTGGTTGGGACGTTTCGAGCAGCGTCCTCTCTCTCTCTTTCTCTCTCTCTCTTTCTCTCTCTCTCTCTCTCTCTCTCTCTCTCTCTCTCTCTCTCTCTCTCTCTCTCTCTCTCTTCAATTTCACTTCATTTCAAGTTTTTCCTGTTCATTTTCTCCTTCCACTTTATTTTTCCACTTCATTTTTCTCCACTTCCACTTCACTATAAATCAATCTTAATAAAATTACAGTTCGATCCCTTCAGAAATTCGTCGGCCTTCTTAGTTACCAAAACAGTGTGATCAGGAATCCTTTAGAATTATTTATTTTACAATAAAATACGGTTTTATTTGTTATGCAGTTAGTATCTAGGCGTATATTTTCTATATAAAAATCCTTTCGAAATAAAAAATATACAATATTTGAAGGGATTTTAAGCATAAAAGACAATAGTCCTTTTCTAAAAATTCCCAGCAGACGACAGACACAGCACACAAATATTTTCAAGGTAAACGAACTGAAAATAAAACTAAGACACTGAGATGAAATTTCGGACATCTATTAAATATATATTCTATTCATATAAATATAGGAACTCTTGCTTATTTTAGATTTAACATGGATTAGACTAAGGGATTTTGTGATTAAATTATCATATACCAAAAGCCTTTAATTTATGAGAACTGTTAAGTTGCTATTAGTTATTTTACTTATATATTTTATAATAAACAATTTTCGTAATTTAAACTAATTACCCTTCATAGCTAATGAGCCTTAGATAGTTTCATATTTCACATTTTATATTAAACAGAGAGATGTCTTACAAATTAAACTTTACGTCAAGGATAACATTCTTCATAACTGCAAAATACTGCCAACTACACTAAAATCCATTATTCAGAGTAAATCTTTTATATGAAGTAGTTATGACTCATTTATATGACTTAAAATATGAATCAATACAGATTTAATACCAATTTCATCCCAAATTGAATACATTTTCCAACATGACGAATTCAGTTCTGTTTTAGTCCAGCTTCCCATTCGATGACGGCTTGGAAATGTTTTACAAAATGACTCGACAAAACCTGGCAGAAATGTCTTGATTTTGTGATTATATATAAATTTTTAAGATATAAAATGTATTAACATTAATTTTATTTAATTTTGTGCTCATAAATTGTATATTTATTGACTTTTGAAATATGATTTAGTGTTTTACTTTGAATTTTTTGTCAAGTTTCAAAGATCGCATGACTTTGTTTTGCCAAACTTTAAAAGGAAAATACCTTTAGGATTTCTTGTTTTTTTTTTACCTCCTTTACTGTAGCTTTTGATATAATTGAATATTTGTGATTAATATTCTTAAACATCATTAAATATCATAAAATAAATATTTTTACCAGCTATTTTAAAGCTTAGGCAATAGCTACTATATGGTGTAAACTGCCTGAAGCTCAACAGTTGCTTTTTAATGATTTTAAAATCGATTTATTTTAGAATAATTTGCCAAAACGAAGAATAATCTTTAGAGCAAAAGAAGAAAAAGAATCCTTTCTTAATCTATCTCCTATATTTAATCGTTAAAATTTGTCGTTATTTAGGTAAAATCAAAGGGTAGATGTTTATATAAACATGCAAAGTTGTTAGTAAGTCTCTATTTGTTTTTTGTTTGTTTGTTTAGTTACTTTAAGTGCCAGTAGGTGCCCATGGGTTCCTACCTTGTGGTAGGGGTGTAAGAATACTACCACCGTAGGTCCTGCGTGTCGTAAAAGGCGACTAAAAGGACAGCTGCTGCCTTACAGTCTTACTTTTTAGTCAAAGGCTTGGCCCACGGCCAATAACTGTGGAAGCTGCTGCCTTGCAGTCTTACTTTTTGAGTCAAAGGCTAGGTCCACAGCCAATAACTGTGGAAGCTGCTGCCTTAGAGTCTTACTTTTCAGTCAAAGGCTAGGTCCTCTGCCAATAACTGTGGAAGCTGCTGCCTTGCAGTCTTACTTTTTAGTCAAAGGCTACGTCCACTAACAGTAACTGTGGAAGCTGCTGCCTTACAGTCTTACTTTTTAGCCAAAGGCTAGGCCCACAGCGAAATAACTGTGGAAGCTGCTGCCTTGCAGTCTTACTTTTTAGTCAAAAGCTAGGTCCACTGCCAATAACTGTGGAAGCTGCTGCCTTGCAGTCTTACTTTTTAGTCAAAGGCTTGGCCCACAGCCAATAACTGTGGAAGCTGCTGCCTTGCAGTCTTACTTTTTTAGTCAAAGGCTAGGTCCACAGCCAATAACTGTGGAAGCTGCTGCCTTGCAGTCTTACTTTTTAGTCAAAGGCTTGGCACACAGCCAATAACTGTGGAAGCTTCTGCCTTGCAGTCTTACTTTTTAGTCAAAGGCTTGGCACACAGCCAATAACTGTGGAAGCTGCTGCCTTGCAGTCTTACTTTTTTAGTCAAAGGCTAGGTCCACAGCCAATAACTGTGGAAGCTGCTGCCTTACAGTCTTACTTTTTTAGTCAAAGGCTAGGTCCACAGCCAATAACTGTGGAAGCTGCTGCCTTGCAGTCTTACTTTTTAGTCAAAGGCTTGGCCCACAGCCAATAACTGTGGAAGCTGCTGCCTTGCAGTCTTACTTTTTTAGTCAAAGGCTAGGTCCACAGCCAATAACTGTGGAAGCTGCTGCCTTGCAGTCTTACTTTTTAGTCAAAGGCTTGGCACACAGCCAATAACTGTGGAAGCTTCTGCCTTGCAGTCTTACTTTTTAGTCAAAGGCTTGGCACACAGCCAATAACTGTGGAAGCTGCTGCCTTGCAGTCTTACTTTTTTAGTCAAAGGCTAGGTCCACAGCCAATAACTGTGGAAGCTGCTGCCTTGCAGTCTTACTTTTTTAGTCAAAGGCTATGTCCACAGCCAATAACTATGGAAGCTGCTGCCTTGCAGTCTTACTTTTTAGTCAAAGGCTACGTCCACTAACAGTAACTGTGGAAGCTGCTGCCTTACAGTCTTACTTTTTAGTCAAAGGCTAGGCCCATAGCGAAATAACTGTGGAAGCTGCTGCCTTGCAGTCTTACTTTTTAGTCAAAGGCTAGGTCCACTGACAATAACTGCGGAAGCTGCTGCCTTGCAGTCTTACTTTTTAGTCAGAGGCTAGGCCCACAGCCAATAATTATGGAAGCTGCTGCCTTGCAGTCTTACTTTTTTAGTCAAAGGCTAGGCCCACAGCCAATAAATGTTTAAGGTGCTGCCTTGCAATCTTACTTTTTAGTCAAAGGCTAGGTCCACAGCCAGTAACTGTGGAAGCTGCTACCTTACTGTCTTACTTTTTAGTCAAAGGCTAGGTCCACAGCCAGTAACTGTGGAAACTGCTGCCTTCCAGTCTTACTTTTTAGTCAAAGGCTAGGTCCTCTGCCAATTACTGTGGAAGCTGCTGCCTTACAGTCTTACTTTTTAGTCAAAGGCTAGGTCCTCTGCCAATAACTGTGGAAGCTGCTGCCTTGCAGTCTTGATTTTTAGTTAAAGGCTAGGCCCACATCCAATAACTATGGAAGCTCCTGCCTTGCAGTCTTACTTTTTAGTCAAAGGCTAGGTCCACAGCCAGTAACTGTTTAAGCTGCTGCCTTGCAGTCTTACTTTTTAGTCAAAGGCTAGGTCCACAGCCAGTAACTGTGGAAGCTGCTGCCTTACAGTCTTACATTTTAGTCAAAGACTAGGTCCTCTGCCAATAACTGTGGAAGCTGCTGCCTTGCAGTCTTACTTTTTAGTCAAAGGCTACATCCTCTGTCAATAATTGTGGAAGCTGCTGCCTTGCAGTCTTACTTTTTAGTCAAAGGCTAGGCCCACAGCCAATAACTATGGAAGCTGCTGCCTTACAGTCTTTCTTTTTAGTGAAAGGCTAGGTCCACAGCCAATAACTGTAGAAGCTGCTGCCTTGCAGTCTTACTTTTTAGTCAAAGGCTAGGTCCTCTGCCAATAACTGTGGAAGCTGTTGCCTTGCAGTCTTACTTTTTAGTCAAAGGCTTGGCCCACAGCCAATAACTGTGGAAGCTGCTGCCTTGCAGTCTTACTTTTTAGTCAAAGGCTTGGAACACAGCCAATAACTGTGGAAGCTGCTGCCTTGCAGTCTTACTTTTTTAGTCAAAGGCTAGGCCCACAGCCAATAAATGTTTAAGCTACTGCCTTGCAGTCTTACTTTTTAGTCAAAAGCTAGGTCCACAGCCAGTAACTGTGAAAGCTGCTGCCTTACAGTCTTACTTTTTAGTCAAAGGCTAGGTCCACAACCAATAACTGTAGAAGCTGCAGCCTTACAGTCTTACTTTTTGGTAAAAGGCTAGGTCCACAACCAATAACTGTAGAAGCTGCTGCCATGCAGTCTTACTTTTTAGTCAAAGGCTAGGTCCACAACCAATAACTGTAGAAGCTGCTGCCTTACAGTCTTACTTTTTAGTCAAAGGCTAGGCCCACAGCCAATAACTGTGGAAGCTGCTGCCCTACAGTCTTACTTTTTGGTAAAAGGCTAGGTCCACAACCATAACTGTGGAAGCTGCTGCCTTGCAGTCTTACTTTTTAGTCAAAGGAGAGGTCCACAACCAATAACTGTAGAAGCTGCTGCCTTACAGTCTTACTTTTTTAGTCAAAGGCTAGGCCCACAGCCAATAACTGTGGAAGCTGCTGCCTTACAGTCTTACTTTTTAGTCAAAGGCTAGGTCCACTGCCAATAACTGTAGAAGCTGCTGCCTTGCAGTCTTACTCTTTAGTCAAAGGCTCGGTCCTCTGCCAATAACTGTAGAAGCTGCTGCCTTGCAGTCTTACTTTTTATTCAAAGGCTAGGTCCACAACCAATAACTGTAGAAGCTGCTGCCTTACAGTCTTACTTTTTAGTCAAAGGCTAGGTCCACAACCAATAACTGTGGAAGCTGCTGCCTTGCAGTCTTACTTTTTGATAAAAGGCTAGGCCCACAACCAATAACTGTGGAAGCTGCTGCCTTGCAGTCTTACTTTTTAGTCAAAGGCTAGGTCCACAACCAATAACTGTAGAAGCTGCTGCCTTGCAGTCTTACTTTTTTAGTTAAAGGCTAGGCCCACAGCCAATAACTGTGGAAGCTGCTGCCTTGCAGTCTTACTTTTTAGTCAAAGGCTACGTCCTCTGCCAATAACTGTGGAAGCTGCTACCTTACAGTCTTACTTTTTATTCAAAGGCTAGGTCCACAGCCAATAACTGTGGAAGCTGCTGCCTTGCAGTCTTACTTTTTAGTCAAAGGCTAGGGCCACAACCAATAACTGTTATAACTGCTGCCTTGCAGTCTTACTTTTTAGTCAAAGGCTAGGTCCACAACCAATAACTGTGGAAGCTGCTGCCTTGCAGTCTTACTTTTTGGTAAAAGGCTAGGCCCACAGCCAATAACTGTGGGAGCTGCTGCCTTACAGTCTTACTTTTTAGTCAAAAGCTACGTCCTCTGCCAATAACTGTGGAAGCTGCTACCTTACAGTCTTACTTTTTATTCAAAGGCTAGGTCCACAGCCAATAACTGTGGAAGCTGCTGCCTTGCAGTCTTACTTTTTAGTCAAAGGCTAGGGCCACAACCAATAACTGTTATAACTGCTGCCTTGCAGTCTTACTTTTTAGTCAAAGGCTAGGTCCACAACCAATAACTGTGGAAGCTGCTGCCTTGCAGTCTTACTTTTTGGTAAAAGGCTAGGCCCACAGCCAATAACTGTGGGAGCTGCTGCCTTACAGTCTTACTTTTTAGTCAAAGGCTAGGTCCACAACCAATAACTGTGGAAGCTGCTGCCTTACAGTCTTACTTTTTAGTCAAAGGCTAGGTCCACAGCCAGTAACTGTGGAAGCTGCTGCCTTGCAGTCTTACGTTTTAGTTAAAGGCTAGGTCCTCTGCCAATAACTGTGGAAGCTGCTGCCTTGCAGTCTTACTTTTTAGTCAAAGGCTAGATCCTCTGCCAATAACTGTGGAAGCTGCTGCCTTGCAGCCTTACTTTTTAGTCAAAGGCTAGGCCCAGAGCCAATAACTATGGAAGCTGCTGCCTTACAGTCTTACTTTTTAGTCAAAGGCTATATCCACAGCCAATAACTGTAGAAGCTGCTGCCTTGCAGTCTTACTTTTTGGTCAAAGGCTAGGTCCACAGCCAATAACTGTAGAAGCTGCTGCCTTACAGTCTTACTTTTTAGTCAAAGGCTAGACCCACAGCCAATAACTGTGGAAGCTTCTGCCTTACAGTCTTACTTTTTGGTAAAAGGCTAGGTCCACAACCATTAACTGTGGAAGCTGCTGCCATGCAGTCTTACTTTTTAGTCAAAGGCTAGGTCCACAACCAATAACTGTAGAAGCTGTTGCCTTACAGTCTTACTTTTTATTCAAAGTCTATACCCACAGCCAATAACTGTGGAAGCTGCTGCCTTACAGTCTTACTTTTTGGTAAAACACTAGGTCCACAACCATAACTGTGGAAGCTGCTGCCTTACAGTCTTACTTTTTAGTCAAAGGCTAGGTCCACAACCAATAACTATAGAAGCTGCTGCCTTGCAGTCTTGCTTTTTTAGTCAAAGGCTAGACCAACAACCAATAACTGTGGAAGCTGCTGCCTTGCAGTCTTACTTTTTAGTCAAAGGCTAGGTCCACTGCCAATAACTGTAGAAGCTGCTGCCTTGCAGTCTTACTTTTTAGTCAAAGGCTAGGTCCTCTGCCAATAACTGTGGAAGCTGCTGCCTTACAGTCTTACTTTTTAGTCAAAGGCTAGGTCCACAACCAATAACTGTAGAAGCTGCTGCCTTACAGTCTTACTTTTTAGTCAAAGGCTAGGTCCACAACCAATAACTGTGGAAGCTGCTGCCTTGCAGTCTTACTTTTTGGTAAAAGGCTAGGCCCACAGCCAATAACTGTAGAAGCTGCTACCTTACAGTCTTACTTTTTAGTCAAAGGCTAGGTCCACAACCAATAACTGTGGAAGCTGCTGCCTTACAGCCTTAATTTTTAGTCAAAGGCTAGGCCCACAGCCAATAACTGTAGAAGCTGCTGCCTTACAGTCTTACTTTTTAGTCAAAGGCTAGGCCCACAGCCAATAACTGTGTGAAGCTGCTGCCTTACAGTCTTACTTTTTGGTAAAAGGCTAGGTCCACAACCAATAATTGTGGAAGCTGCTGCCTTGCAGTCTTACTTTTTAGTCAAAGGCTAGGTCCACAACCAATAACTGTAGAAGCTGCTGCCTTGCAGTCTTACTTTTTTAGTCAAAGGCTAGGCCCACAGCCAGTAACTGTGGAAGCTGCTGCCTTACAGTCTTACTTTTTAGTCAAAGGCTAGGTCCACTGCCAATAACTGTGGAAGCTGCTGCCTTAGAGTCTTACTTTTCAGTCAAAGGCTAGGTCCTCTGCCAATAACTGTGGAAGCTGCTGCCTTGCAGTCTTACTTTTTAGTCAAAGGCTAGGGCCACAACCAATAACTGTAGAAGCTGCTGCCTTGCAGTCTTACTTTTTAGTCAAAGGCTAGGTCCACAACCAATAACTGTGGAAGCTGCTGCCTTGCAGTCTTACTTTTTGGTAAAAGGCTAGGTCCACAGCTAATAACTATGGAAGCTGCTGCCTTACAGTCTTACTTTTTAGTCAAAGGCTAGGTCCACAGCCAATAATTGTGGAAGCTGCTGCCTTGCAGTCTTACTTTTTAGTCAAAGGCTAGGTCAACAACCAATAACTGTGGAAGCTGCTGCCTTACAGTCTTACTTTTTAGTCAAAGGCTAGGCCCACAGCCAATAACTGTGGAAGCTGCTGCCTTGCAGTCTTACTTTTTATTCAAAGGCTAGGTCCACAGCCAATAACTGTGGAAGCTGCTGCCTTGCAGTCTTATTTTTTAGTCAAAGGCTAGGTCAACAGCCAATAACTGTGGAAGCTGCTGCCTTGCAGTCTTACTTTTAAGTCAAAGGCTAGGTCCTTAACCAATAACTGTAGAAGCTGCTGCCTTACAGTCTTACTCTTTAGTCAAAGGCTAGGCCCACAGCCAATAACTGTGGAAGCTGCTGCCTTGCACTCTTACTTTTTATTCAAAGTCTATACCCACAGCCAATAACTGTGGAAGCTGCTGCCTTGCAGTCTTACTTTTTAGTCAAAGGCTAGGCCCACAGCCAATAACTGTAGAAGCTGCTGCCTTGCAGTCTTACTTTTTAGTCAAAAGCTAGGCCCACAGCGAAATAACTGTGGAAGTTGCTGCCTTGCAGTCTTACTTTTTAGTCAAAGGCTAGGCCCACAGCCAATAACTGTGGAAGCTGCTGCCTTACAGTCTTACTTTTTAGTCAAAGGCTAGGTCCACAGCCAGTACTGTGGAAGCTGCTGCCTTACAGTCTTACTTTTTAGTCAAAGGCTAGGTCCACAGCCAATAACTGTGGAAGCTGCTGCCTTGCAGTCTTACATTTTAGTGAAAGGCTAGGTCCACTGCCAATAACTCTGGAAGCTGCTGCCTTACAGTCTTACTTTTTAGTCAAAGGCTAGGTCCACTGCCAATAACTGTGGAAGCTGCTGCCTTGCAGTCTTACTTTTTAGTCAAAGGCTAGGTCCTCTGCCAATAACTGTGGAAGCTGCTGCCTTGCAGTCTTACTTTTTAGTCAAAGACTAGGTCCACTGTCACTAACTGTGGAAGATGCTGCCTTGCAGTCTTACTTTTTGGTAAAGGGCTAGGTCCTCTGCCAATAACTGTGGAAACTGCTGCCTTGCAGTCTTACTTTTTAGCCAAAGGCTAGGTCCACTGTCACTAACTGTGGAAGATGCTGCCTTACAGTCTTACATTTTAGTCAAAGGCTAGGTCCACTGCCAGTAACTGTGGAATCCCAAGAGAAGTGATGTTTTGGTGTTTGAGGAAGAGGAAAGCCCCAGAAAAGTTGGTTAGGCTGGTCGAGATGATATATCAGAGAATGAGCACAAAAGTCATAACAGCAGTTGGGGAAACAGAGAACTTTGAAGTTAGTGTTGGATTACACCAGGGGTCAGCATTAAGCCCATTTTTGTTTGTGCTGGTCATGAATGCGTTGAGTGAAGAGATCGGGAATGAAATGGTGTGGGAGTTGTTGTATGCTGATGATCTGGTGATTACTTGTGAAGATGAGGAGGACGTACAGAGAAGGATTGGAGAGTGGCAGGAGTCTTTAGAGAGGGGTGGCTTAAGGGTGAATGTGAATAAAACAAAGTTTTTAGTGAGCAGTAGGGAAGATAGAGACAGAATAGTAATACAAGAAAGAAGAGGCTCCATTATAAAACAGACGGAAAAGTTTAAATACTTAGGATCTACTTTAAGCCAAGAGGGAGGATGTGAGGCTGAAGTGGACAGTAGGATAAAAGCAGTGTGGGGGGAGTGGAGAGATGTAGCTAGAGTTATGTGATAAGAAAATGCCAGTCAAACTAAAAGTCAAGATCTATAGCATGGGCTCTAAGAAGAAAAGAGGAAATAAAGCTTGAGAGAACAGAGATGACAATGCTGAGGTGGATTATGGGAATATCGCTGCTTGAGAGATTGGAAAATGATGAAATAAGAAGAAGAGCAGCTTAGTAAAGATAACAGGGGTGATAAGAGAGTCACGATTGAGATGGTATGGGCATGTGTTAAGGATGGATGACGAGGAGGGAGTGAAGAGGGCTTGGGAAGAACCTGTTAGAGGAAGAAGATCGAGAGGGAAACGGAGAATTAAATGGCGAGATAAAGCGAAGGAAGATATGGAGAGAGAGAAGAGGTTTGGTGGAGGAGGATGCCTTTGATAGAAGAAGGCAGTGGAGGAGAAGGCGCATCAGGCAACCAACCCCTTAACCTAGTAGGGATAACTAACGGTGGGAAAGAAGAAGAGGTGCCTGCAGCTTCGCTGCCCCCCCCCCCCCCCCCCGCCCCTTCGAGTCGATTTTATGGAGAACACGAGCCTAAAATTAATGACCACATTGTAATGTATGTAATCATTTAATAGATATGTTGATTAATAGATGTTTTGAATAATAAAATCAAACATAAAATCATTTAATTGAATAGTGTGGAGATAAGAAATTTAATTTTATATTATATATTTTTTTTATTTTACGTCAATCACCAAAATGTTACATAACCGTTAAATAGCTCCCATGACTGATATATTCATTTGAATATATTAAATAAATACATTTTAATTAATATTTTAAAGAAATAATAATGTTATTAATTTTTGTGAATGTTTTTATTTTTTGCTTCTATTTTAGGCTCGTTATCACTTTTCCCCAAACGTAAACAAACCTTTCCAGGTAGAGTTAAGGAAGACGTAATAGTTACTTCCATTGCTTAAGTTTTTCTTTATGTTTAATGCCTTTTGTTTGTGTTTATGATACTTACAATCTCTTTTTATGTTTTAACATTCATCCCCAAGGGGCTGGTACTAAAGACAGCACCAAGTTTCCACGTAAATTGATAATTACCGCACCAGAGGGGTGCAGCAATAGTCTTCAGGAGGTCATTAGGCTCATTCATGAACAGAATGGCCTCAAGATAGGGAGACGTCCGCTACTTCTGCAGATACCTTTTCTGAGATTGAAAGGCACATGCGTTCTCAACGGGAACCCAGACCTTCCATTGGATTTCTTTGGTCACAGCTTGCTGCAGGCATGAGCTTGGACGAAGTGAATTCTCTGGTTAGGGGGAAGGAGAATTTTTTAAGGTCCAGCCAGTCTTGCAGGTTACTTCCTCCGCCTCTGTCCCTGAGAATTCTGTGCATTTGGAAGTTATTCTGGTCTTACTGTAAAGTTTGTTGTGCTTTATGCAAGTCCAGATTGGCATTATTATCCAACAGATATTTGATTAAATATTACAGAGAAACCTTCTTGGAGGTTTGGTTACTTGATGCCGCTGGGTCTTGCTGCATCATTGTAAGCAAAATGAGAGGTTTATGTTTATGAAACAGAAATTACTTTTGAATTTTTGTTTTATTTACGTATTGAATTTTACATTAAGAATTAAACTAAAAAATGAATACTGAATTTTAAAGTGTATGAAGTACCATATTGATTTTTTCTTTACACATAATCATGAGTAGAAAGGGAGCTTTACAAAGGCATATTTTCTTTTAATTAGTCAACCTGAATTATATGCAAGGCATCTAATGCAGTACAGTAAATGGCAGTTATGTTGACTCCCAAACCTGAATCTAGTTCCATATTGCTGTGAGGAGACTATTGATATTGCTGTAATGCTGTGGATGTCATAAATGGGAAATTATTATTATTATTATTATTATTATTATTATTATTATTATTATTATTATTATTATTATTATTATTATTATTATTATTATTATTATTATTATTATGCTACAAGCCTAAGAACTCCAGTGGGAAAGCAGCCCAGTACAGGAAAAGTAAATAGAAATGCATCAGCACCTACTGTGAACTTTTTAAATTAGTTGAATATTCCTTCTTAGGTATAAGAAGGAATATTAAACTGGGCAACATTCAGTGTGAATCTTTGAGATGAGCATAACTTGACTTTAAGCAGGACACACTTTAAAGTTTTCAAGAAAACAAAATGTCCAGAACTGTAGGTAGGCCAACTTAAGATTAAATCTCTTTGGGTATATGAATGAGTTGGTTATCCATACATAGTGCAGTATATTACAAATTCTAGTGCCATTTAATCCATATATTTTCCCAGAGTGATTTTGACATCAGTTTTACCATCGTTTTTGTGTAGTTGAGCTTGGTTAATACAGTAGTATGGCATCAATATATGCCAGTTAAAAATTTTACCATGTTATATGAGGATTCATCCGTATCATGAGGTATAATTTGAAACTTGAATTATCTTTTTAGATAAACCTGAAAACCAGCCAGCAACCAGCAAGACACACCTAAAATGAAAGTACTGTATAATATATGCAGAGTACAGTAAGTACTGAGTTACTCATATACGGTATCTCTTTCCTGATCACACTTTTTGCTCTGCTGCCCTTCCAGTCACGGTGAGCTTTGGTTTGCTTACAATAACCTCTTCTTCTTCTGCTTCTCTTGTTAACACTAGGACACCTGCTACAGACATCAGTTCCAGGAATCTGCTCTTGTGCACTCTTGTATTGATTCATCCGATTCTTTTGATATTCCTACCACTGTCTGCTCCCTAGATCTTGTGTCATAGCACAGTTACTTGGTCAGTGAGTCTTTCTGGTACCCCTCTTGATTTCTAAGACAATCATCACTAATGTGTTTACGCTAGCTTCTCTGTTTATTGTGTTGCACTGATCATGAATTCTTTTCACACTCTTTTTTTCTTGTGAACTTTCTGCTTTTTCAGGGACATAAATAAATTTCTGCTAACCTTGCTTTTACCTTTCATTTTTAAGATGTGAGTGATCACTTTACCCAAACACAGAATATTTATTGGTGTTTTGAAAAAAGCGTTTACAATTGAGAAGAAACACAGTACTGTACCTGTCTCAAAGGGTTTTTTAGGGTACTAATTGCAGCAGCTGAGGCAAATTCCACCCTTCATGTTCTTTCAAATTGTGCTAGATAGTGATCTTTAGGCAGTTAAAGTAAAGTACTGTATCTCAAATCTAGACCATTGCTTCCTGCTAGCCAGGAAACAAATATTTTATAGTAACTGCAACGTCTTTTTGCTTTATTTAGGTACGTGAAGACAGCCGTGACGATGGGTATGAATCAAAATATTAGTTCTGCAGGGATAGTTACCATAAGGCTCTTACATGTAAACTTTGTAAGGTGAGTATTGGATGCCAATCTTTATCCCCATCAGTTTCTTATTGATGAGCAACAGGGAGTGTTTTTCATGGTGCTGTCAGCATCACCTGGGATATCTCGTCTGGAGTTCCTTTGGTAGTGCTCTTTAATACCTTTTATATCTTGGCAGTAATTTTTTTTCTCTTATTTTCTTACAATAATACTTATTTCTAAGGAGACGTTGTTTCTCTGGGAGTGTTCTATTGAGGTTTTCAGGGAAAGGTTGCTTTAACATATTGTATGTCGTTCCGAAGGGCATTTTTGATGAAATCTTACCAGCCATTACGTGTTGTGTACGTGGATTTTGGATACTCATAAAGCATGTAGTGTGATCTGTTTGCATCTTTTGATTATATCCAAACTTATTTTATTTTATTCCCCATTAGTTTCCTCTTGTCTACATAAGACTGGATATGTCCTGACGCATATGAGCTTGTCAGTTGTGAGTTTCACCTTGTAGCGATTATCAGAGTTTGTGTGGTGTTGTAGTCATGTGGAGCACTAGTCCATGTAAGTACTGTCAGAGTTTCCGTCTCAGACACTTTCCTTTTCAGTTCTCAGACCTCTCTCTAATAATCCATTCTCATTCTTCAAGTTTTTCTTATAACTGCAGTCTTGGTAACATCAAACACTGCACAAATGGTCTGGTATGTACAGTATGTAGTCTTTTACATAATGAGGCTTATTTTTGGGTTCCTGTTGAGATAATGTATATATACACTGTATTGTATGTGTGATTTTTTGAGTACTTTATAAAATAAAAGTAATAGTAATAATGTAAATTTGAGGCCATACTAGTACTAATAGTTTTGGATAGAGGTTCCGCAGTGTTTTTAGTCAACATTTCTTGAAGAATATTTGTTGCTCCACAATTAGAATGAGATTCATCACTGCCATAGGATTGCTTCTAACTCTACAGTTTTAAACATTAACCTCAGTACACCAATACAGGTGAAATGTTTGACTGCTGCCTTTTTATTGTAGGTACTCGACTTAGGCGTTACTTCATGCAATGAGAGGTTGATAACAATAACTACTGACACTTTGACTCTGTCAGACTTATCCATATTCTTGAGGAGTAAAGGCCCCTCAGTAATGGCTGGCTTGATGGCCTTCCTTTCTTGATTTTGACTGACCTCTTGTGTTGGCAATACTGATTCTGAAGGCACGTAAACAAAGCAGCTCTTAATAATTCGATATTTTGGAGTGTTTTTATCGTAAAAAACTAATCTTCCGATTGTGGCATAGTGTATGAGTGGTCAGTGCATCTAGTGACGGTGTACATAGGGATAAGTAAAACAGCTTTGTGATTTTATTAGCAATATACTATCAGTGCCTGACCCTCCATCAAAATTTTTTCCCTTGGTTGCCATGACAACGGAAGTTGTTTACTCGTTTTCTATGAATGTTTTAGAGGAATAACTAAGTAAGTAGGAAGGAAAAGTAATTATTTTTTCACCCTTTTATTTTTGAGGTGTATTAAGACGAGATTTTATAGCAGCAAATTGATGAGTGGTTTGTTGGTCTACGTTGTCTACAATGCCTAAGTCATTAAGTGAGCTTCGAAAACTTTCAAGAAGTCAGATGAAAACTATAAATAAGGATGAGCTAATCGACAGCATAATGGCGGAGCAAGACCCTGATGATGTCGCATTGCGTTATGTAACTGAAAAATTGGATGACGTGATGCAGGAGATTGCTCAGCTGAAATGTGCTGTAACTTCCCCTGAGAGCGCTTTTAATAAGAGGATCATTGAACTGCAAGACCAGGTAAACAAGCAAGCTGACATAATAGCCAAGCAGCAGCGTTTTTTGGAAATCTTGGACAAGAAGGAAAGAGAATGCAGTGTGGTTTTGCTAGGTGTTCCCGACGATGGTGAAGCCCTTGATGATTTGATTGAGGACGATGCTAAAGTTAAGAAGGTTTTTGAAGTAATAGGTGCATCTGGCAACATCTCATCCGTTCGACGGCTTGGTCAAAGGAACGCGACCGAAGGATCCCGAAGGCGTCGCCCAATCCTGGTCACTGTAGAATCGAGAATGATTCGAGATGGAATACTGGAGAGAGCAAAGGAGCTAAAGCAGCGTGACGAAGTCTACAAGAAAATATTCATCAAGAGAGATGTGCACCCAAGTGTGCGAGCGGAATGGAGGAGGTTATATGAAGCAGAAAAGAGAGAAAAGGAACGTCCAGAAAACGTTGGATGTAACATTGTATTTAATGCTAAGGAACGCAAGGTGTATAAAGATGGGGTTGTTATTGATAAATGGGGATTGTTGGGTTTTTAAATCGACCACAGCATGTTACTCAACCTTTAAATGTTATATCCTGGAATATAGGCGGTTGTAAAACCAAATTAGAAAGGAAAAATGTTGAGAAATTCTTATTACAATATGATATTGTAGCTTTGAATGAGGTAAAGACGTCTTTACCTGTTTGTCTGCCCGGATACATTTCTTACATGAGTTATGACAGGGACCATGCACACCGCGGTGGGACAACTGTATTAATGAAAAGTATTCTAGCACAAGAGGTTGTAAATGTGGACACAAGCATACCTGACCAGGTATGGTTTCAGCTACGATTTATGCCGAAAGTAGTATTTGGAGCATGTTATATCCCGCCGAATGACTCTCCTTATTTTTCTCATAGGGAATTTGCATCAATACAAGAAAGGTTAATAGATAATGATGACGATAAGTTTATAATAATAGGGGATTTAAATACGCGGTTCGGTAGAGGTGTGAGGGAAGTAAGTAATACTGAAGAATTTTCCTACCCAATTCTCGCTGATGACGTGAATATTCCTAATGATAATGCCTATGTTTTGACAACAATTTGTAAGGATCATAACTTGTTGGTGGTCAATAATCTGAAAACTTATGACAAACACTTTGTTAGCAGCAAGACTTACAAGCAGGGAACTAGATGGGTATCCGAATTAGACGTATGTGTAGGGTCAATACAGTTGATTAATTCTATAGAATCATTTCATGTACACCCAACCGAGAATCTGCCTTCTGATCATGCGCCAATATCCATTAAAATGTCTAAAGGTAGGATCGATCTTGATTTTGTGTTAAGGCGAGCATCTTTTTTGGGTGGCCATGCATTATTGATGGGATGGAAGTGTAGCGGTTTGGTAAAGAAACCAATTAAGTATAAAAGGATTGACCGGAACATGTTTAATGCCCGAATTTTAGGTATGAACATAAATACTGATGATTTTATCAATAATGTAAATGATTTTGCTTATGCTGTATCGAGTGTATTATACCAGTGTTCTGAGATGTGTCAGAGTAGTGCAGAAATGGTTGGAGAGGATAGTGGGGAAGCATATACCGGCCGCTGGGACTGTCTCCTTCGGGACCATGATGATTCGAGAGTTTGGCAGGCTATAGACTGGAAGGGGAAATTTCAGGTAGAAAATAAAATTGATGGGGGCCCCACAGATGAGGAATTCAAAGAATATTTCGAAAGTGTATTAAATACTAGAGAAGACAGTTTTGTTGATGAAAATATACAGTCATTTGTAAATGTCCCTATCCTAGATGATCAAATAACAGTCGAAGAAGTCCAGTCCCAGATCAATAAAATTAAGCCTGATAAGGCTTGTGGTCCAGATGGGGTCTCCCCTGGTGTTCTTAGGTTGCTTCCAGTAGAATGGTTGCTGACACTCGCTACTTTGTTTAACGCCCTTTTCCTGACTGCATCTTACCCTAGTTTGTGGTCTTTGGCCAAGTTCTTTACGATTTTTAAGAAAGGCAACAGACAGGAACCCAAGAATTATAGAGGTATCACAGTTATTAACTGTTTAGCAAAGTTGTATGATATGATTCTTTGTTCACGACTTGAAACATGGTTTAAGCCTTACAGGGAACAGGCTGGGGCGCAGGGGGGACGTGGTTGCATGGAGCATATTGTAGCTTTGCGATTGTTGACGGACATGGCTAGGAGAAAGGGGAACAAACTCTTTGTCGTATTTGTTGATTTTAGTCAGGCTTATGATCTGGTACCAAGAGGAATGTTATTTAAGGTTCTGAAACGATTAGGTTGTGGAGCTGTTATGTTGGCAGCCTTGATAGCTATTTATAGAGTAACAAACAGCATAATTGGTACTGCAATCATAACGACTACTGTGGGAGTTCGTCAAGGAAGTTCTACATCGTGTCTTCTTTTTATTTTGTATGTTAATGATCTTATTAAGTTTATTAAGAATAATTGCAATCCTGATGGGTTTTTATCGTGGCTCCATTTATTAGTGTTAATGGATGATACAGTTCTCCTTGCAACTACCAGAGAAGGTATCATCCATAAGATATCATTATTGAGGCAATATTGTCACACTTATGGGATGAAAATTAATGCAGGGAAAACTAAGTTTTTTGTTATTAGTGGAACAGCACAAGATGGTAGGTCAATTGAGATCGATGGCCTTATAGTAGAATCCTGCTCGCAATATATATATTTGGGGTCGATCTTTACTGCGGATGGCTCTGTGTCTTCCTCTGTTGCGGCCCATGCTCGATCCAAGATACCACATATCAATAAATTTGTTTCATTTTTGAATAGAAATAATGATATACCTTTTATTGTAAAAAAAAGAGTTTTTGATGCTGCTTTAATGTCAGCTGTCCTGTATGGGTGCGAGTCGTGGCTGAATGCAGACTTGAAGCCAGTAGTGAAGTTATATAACTGGGGATTAAAACTATTGCTTGGCGTTAGAAAGACAACAAGTAATGAATTATGTTATATTGAATCGGGATACCCGCCATTACGAGATCTTGTTCGTAGCAAACAGAGAAAGTTTTTTAGTAGGATGTGGAGAGAGAGGTCTTCGTTGGAGGATGACCCTTTGATATTTTCAATTAAGACCGTATTAGGAGCCAGGTATAACACCAAGACTTACATAGAAGGATTGATTAATGATAGTAGAGACGATGTAAAAATTGCAATGGAAACACTCAGGCGTAACATCATTAATTCTGACTCCTCAAGAAAGGTTACATATAGAGAAATCAATCCAGACCTCTTAGTTCATGATATCTATTCTGTTAGGCATAATGTTTCCGAATTAGACAGAGTCTCATTCACTAGGTTCAGAATTGCATCTCACTCTCTGGCCGTGGAAGTGGGTAGGTGGAGTAGGAGGGGGAGAGGCCGTCTGCCGTTGGAGGAGCGGTTGTGTACCTGTGGAGCCATTCAAACAGAAGTACACGTAACGCAAGTATGCTCAAGGACACAACATATCAGAGATACCTATAATTTATCTAACATGAGGGATATATTTTCAAATCAGCGAACCCTGGCGGAGCAATGTAAGATTATTAGCTTAGTCCTCTGTGAGTATTTATGAATGTTTGTGAGGTGAAGGGAAAATGAGAATAAAAATAGCTTTTTGGAGTATGATTTTTTTATATAAATGTCAAATTTTGTTCTTAATTTTGTTTGCCATATGATAATTCTTTGTTTTTGTTTTATTGTTGTATAAGATAAAAACCTGTTATTCTGACTTTTATGTATGTAATATTTTGTATTGCCAAGTGTAGAGTTGTGCCTTTGTTGGACCAAATATAACTAATTACTGTAAATATGAGCGATGTATAATTGTTGTGGTCAATAAAATATCTAATCTAATCTAATCTATTGGCACTTCTCCTTAGCTTTCTACTGACAGACAGTCTTAATTGTCTCACTGTAAAGATAAAGGTGTTAGAAGCACCTCTTAAGAATTATAAGGGTTTAACATTAGATAGCAACAGGGAAGGTTTGTGGTGGAATTTTCTTTGTTCTTACAAGAATGAAAACTTGTGATGGGAATATCCATCAGCCACAGCCTCACTTTTCCTTTGGCCACGGTTGAGCTGCACAGAAGTGTCTCCATTGCTACCCGTAACATTGGTTGTGAAGCTTCTTCTTCCTCATATGCTTTTGCCTGGAAGGATGTGTTTCTGAAAAATGGGAATGAGGGTATCCGCGTTCCTGCGGAGACCTATCTCTTGGTTGTCGGAATCGAGCAGTGGCACCAAGAAAGATTTTTTAGAAACTCGCTCAATTCCACCGAAAATCCATACACCTTCGATCTCTCTTCCCCGTCCGTACTTAGACTTGCCGAATTTTGATTCGTCAGTTTCGACGATTACGTTAAGCCCACGAATTGGAGGCTGATTGTCCAAGCAATACTCCGTTGCCCCAGAACAAAAACTTCTCCAATTAACAATGGTTTCGTTCGTTAAATCCAAGTTTCTGGATATGTGCTCTACCGAAAATGTTTTTGACAGCCACTCACATATAAATAAAATTAATTTCCATGGAGGAAAGTGAATTCTTTCCAGGAAAGTTCCCTTGAAGTCACTGACGGTATATCCACAAGCCTTTGGTTTCTTCGATTTAGGTAGAGAAACACTGCAGTAGGCTACTGTTACAGCGCCACAAATTCTTGTCTGTTCTTAAATTTAGTACAGACATGGCTTGGAACACTACTTCGGGCATGTAACAGAGCTTGGAAGGATTCCGTAGCTTCTTAAAAAACGATAGGGCTGCGTCGTGTTGTTCAAAAAATGTCTTGATGCACTCGTATATGTATACTTGTAAATTCACACCTATTTATTACACGCGGCCTCCAATGTGCCAATGATAAGAATTAATTACAAATATTTTGCCGCATACCAGGTGTGCGTGAAATTTGAAATCATAACGGGAAATTATTAGGCTAGTGAAATAAATGATTTGTTTTCATTGGTTCTGAAATAAGATCTGAATGAAAACCGGTTTATTATTGGATGATTTCAATCGTATTCAAAAAGAGGCCCAGTTACAAGGAATTAACGTTTCGGCTCGGTTGATCTGACGGGCCGAGCCAATAATTTCAGATTCCGTGCCGACAGAACGCCCATGCAAATGACGCTCGCCAATCACATCAAAACGATGTAACGTAATGATCGTTAATTAAGTGGGTGATATTCAAGGGCATGCGCAGCTTGCGGCTGCTATGTACAAACGCACACACGGGACCTCAAGAAGTCATGGGTAAGGTGAAATTGAAACTTAGGAAAAATCCTCCATTATTTACATATATTTTATTTTTTATTGTGATAAATATTAGTTTGCGAGAATTATGTATTTAGAATGCTTTTTCCATTTCTTAATGAAGATTCGAAAGTTATAATAAAAAACCGAGTAAGGCTGTTCGGACCGGAAACGAACATTAACCCTGGAAAAAGCACGTTATTATAAGGTTAAATAAGGTGAAAATAGCGTCAACCTACTCTTTGAATTTGCGTCTTTGAAGGCGCATTTTCTCCGCATTTCGAACTAAAAGTACGTTAAATTAAGGTAAATATGCTCGCAGAATCTGCATAACCTATGAAGAAACGACTCTATAACGTTTAAAGCTGAAAAAAAGGCACATAATAAGATTAAATAAGGCGAAAATAGATTATACATCTAGCCGGAAAGTTAAGAGAATTATTTATTCGCGGATAGATGGCGTCGGGGGTGGGGGGGGGGCCGTTTCAGTGAAGGAAATCAATGAATTCCCTACGCATACACTCGCTTCATTTCGTCTTATTTCGAAGTTTATTTAACTTCGATTGGTGTGAAAGTGTTCTTTATTAACTGGAGTCTTGTATATACAACTATTTTGCAGTTGATCGCTTTTTTTTTATTCGAAACGCGACCGAAATAAGTAGTGAATAATCGCAATGTCAAGTTTGGTCGTTTATACATATTTTGAAAAGAATTCATATAATGAAAAAGTACCTCAATTATATATAAATTTCGTGGTAAACAGCTTTAATAATTTCCTTTACGTTTGTAAAGGCGTATTTTCGCCGTATTAGGAAATTGTTTCCAGTATAGAATTAAACGATTAAAGAACAACTAAATAACGATTAAAGCTAAAAGAAGGGGGCGAGATAACGTTAAATTTGTCGAAAATAGCGTAAACTTACCATTTTAAATTGTCTATAGTTAAATGTGTATTTTCGCAGTATTTCGAACCAAAAAAACGTTAAATTAAAGAAAATATGCTTTCAGAATCAGTGTAAATTATTAAGGAACAACTCTATAACGATTTAAGCTGAAAAAAGAACGTTGTAAGGTTAAATAAAGCGAAAATAGCGCATCATTTCGGCAGGAAAGTGAAAATAGTTATTTTTTTGCCATAGATGGAGTGTGCGTTCACTTTTTGGCTTAAATTAATCAAATTAATGAATTTAGTTCCAAATTTTGCCGATACATGGCGAAAGTATTCACTTTTTCAAATTAAATTTTGCTGATAGATGGCGTAAGTGTTCACTATATATATATATATATATATATATATATATATATATATATATATATATATATATATATATATATATATATATGTGTGTGTGTGTGTGTGTGTGTGTGTGTGTGTGGGCGTGTGTGTGTGTATATATATATATGAATGTCTTTTCCTGTAATACTACAGTGTAATATGAAAATAAGAAGGCCCATAAAACACTATTTAAACGTTGAAACCATATATTTCGGGCACTTGTTTCTGTGCCCCTGTTCACTGGTAGAATATGGACAGGTGGAAAGTTACAATGGTATATATACAAAAACATGAAGGTGTGGCCTTAGGCCTCCGATGTTAAGGAGGTGGCGTTTCTTAAGAAGGAGGAGATTGACCAAATTCCCTAGTGGTTTTTGGCCTCATTAGCTCCCGTTTGGCGATGGATCTGGCGGTCGCGTTTCTTGGGTCATCTTCTTCAAAAGGGGTGCGAGGATTAAGGTGTCAATGGCGTCCGATTTCCAATGTCCTCCTGACAGGTTCATATTGTTGGTTTGATTGATGATAGCAGATTCCAGCATCTTTTTTTTGTACGGACAGCTACTCTTGAAAACCAACTCCGCCCCACTCCAGTTAATGACATGCCCTGTATTTCTAATATGTAGGAAAATTCCCGAACTCTCCGAAGCGTAACGTACTGATCTTTTGTGCTCTGTTATTCTTTGCGAGAGCGATCTACCTGTCTCGCCTACATAAATGTCATGACAATTACTACACGGTATCTTGTAAACTCCGGCTTCTTCCCTTTTGTTATTTAAGTATACGTTAACGAGCGAACTCCCGATGGATTTGGGATAATGGAAAATGAAAGGATTATTAGAACTGAGTTGCTCGGTGGCCTTTTGGATGTTTTCATCGTATGGAAGCTTTATTTTGTTGTTGAAATCTATTTGTCTGTTGTGAGTGGGACCTCTGTAGTATATTTTATTTGCTTTATTAATAGCCCTCTCGATAATGTGTGGTGGATAGAGCAGTTGCGTTAGGTGTTGGCGGATCGTGTTAAATTCTTGATCCAGGTACTCATTTGAACATATCCTAAGTCCTCTGAGGAATAGGTTGCACCCTACCATGATTTTTACGGAGACGTCGTGGTAGCTTAAGAAATGAATGTAGGAGACAGCGAAGGTGGGTTTTCTATATACTGTAAATGCATACCTGTTCTGTTTTCTTATGATCAGTACATCTAGGAACGGCAGTTTTCCGTCCTTTTCCCATTCTGTTTTAAATTTTATGGTCGGAACTAGCGAATTTAGCCTATTAAAAAATTCCTTAAAGTCCCCCCAGCTATTGTCCCAGAAAGTAAAGATATCATCTACGTATCTAAGCCAGATCATGTTATGGGGTTTGATAGACGACAAAAGTTCTGTTTCGAAATATTCCATGTACAAGTTTGCTAGAAGGGGTGATAGGGGACTTCCCATGCTACAGCCAAATTTTTGTTTGTAAAAATTACCATTGAAAGAAAACACGTTGTTAGTTACACAGAGGTTGATAAGTTTTAAAGTTTTATCTATGCCAAGAGGAAAATGGTCTTCATATGGTTGTAACTTCCTCTCTAAGAAAAACAACACGTCGGCAATCGGGACTTTAGTAAATAATGAATCGACGTCTAGACTGAGCAGTTTGATGTTGTTTGAGGGGATGTTTAAACTATTAAATTTTTGTATGAAATCTGCATGTTTGACGTGGGAGGATGAGAAGGTTCCTAGAAAGGGTGATAACAAGTCTGCGAGCCATTTTGATAATTTGTACATGAAAGAGCCCCTGCTAGATATTATGGGGCGTAAAGGAATCCCATCTTTATGTGTTTTCGGGAGGCCGTAAAAATAGGGGAGAGAGGGGTTGATTACCTTGAATGTCTCTAGTAATTCTATGTCTTTTTTATTGCCCCCTATGGTTCTAACTGATTTGTTAAACTGAGCAGCAATATTTGTTGTGGGATCTTTCGTTAATTTGTCGTAGGTCTCCGCATCGTTTAGAAGTTCTTGAACTTTATTGATGTATGTCTCCTTGTCTAACAGAACTATTTTCCCGTCTTTGTCAGATTTTGTGATGATGATATCCCCCCTTTTTCTTAAGCTAACTAATGCATTTTGGAATCTTTTCGGGAGCGAATTTTTGTTGCTATTTTGCTCCAAGACATTTAGCAAAATGCCTTTGAGACATGCCTCTTTCTTGTCATAGTTGTTTTTTGCAAAATGTTTATCAAAAGCAACTAGGAAATTAAGATTACTCTCGGGACCAGGTTTTAGAGCGAATGAAACTGATTTCAATAGTCCCACTCCAGAAATTTGTGCTACAAATTAAAAAGACTGATTAGGAACAGCGTATGGAATAATCTTGGCCTTCCCAATAATGTGCTGAATCTCTCTAACCATCCCCTCACTGCAGAAGAACAGACCGTTTTAAATCTTGGAGTTTCATTCGCTCTAAAACCTGGTCCCGAGAGTAATCTTAATTTCCTAGTTGCTTTTGATAAACATTTTGCAAAAAACAACTATGACAAGAAAGAGGCATGTCTCAAAGGCATTTTGCTAAATGTCTTGGAGCAAAATAGCAACAAAAATTCGCTCCCGAAAAGATTCCAAAATGCATTAGTTAGCTTAAGAAAAAGGGGGGATATCATCATCACAAAATCTGACAAAGACGGGAAAATAGTTCTGTTAGACAAGGAGACATACATCAATAAAGTTCAAGAACTTCTAAACGATGCGGAGACCTACGACAAATTAACGAAAGATCCCACAACAAATATTGCTGCTCAGTTTAACAAATCAGTTAGAACCATAGGGGGCAATAAAAAAGACATAGAATTACTAGAGACATTCAAGGTAATCAACCCCTCTCTCCCCTATTTTTACGGCCTCCCGAAAACACATAAAGATGGGATTCCTTTACGCCCCATAATATCTAGCAGGGGCTCTTTCATGTACAAATTATCAAAATGGCTCGCAGACTTGTTATCACCCTTTCTAGGAACCTTCTCATCCTCCCACGTCAAACATGCAGATTTCATACAAAAATTTAATAGTTTAAACATCCCCTCAAACAACATCAAACTGCTCAGTCTAGACGTCGATTCATTATTTACTAAAGTCCCGATTGCCGACGTGTTGTTTTTCTTAGAGAGGAAGTTACAACCATATGAAGACCATTTTCCTCTTGGCATAGATAAAACTTTAAAACTTATCAACCTCTGTGTAACTAACAACGTGTTTTCTTTCAATGGTAATTTTTACAAACAAAAATTTGGCTGTAGCATGGGAAGTCCCCTATCACCCCTTCTAGCAAACTTGTACATGGAATATTTCGAAACAGAACTTTTGTCGTCTATCAAACCCCATAACATGATCTGGCTTAGATACGTAGATGATATCTTTACTTTCTGGGACAATAGCTGGGGGGACTTTAAGGAATTTTTTAATAGGCTAAATTCGCTAGTTCCGACCATAAAATTTAAAACAGAATGGGAAAAGGACGGAAAACTGCCGTTCCTAGATGTACTGATCATAAGAAAACAGAACAGGTATGCATTTACAGTATATAGAAAACCCACCTTCGCTGTCTCCTACATTCATTTCTTAAGCTACCACGACGTCTCCGTAAAAATCATGGTAGGGTGCAACCTATTCCTCAGAGGACTTAGGATATGTTCAAATGAGTACCTGGATCAAGAATTTAACACGATCCGCCAACACCTAACGCAACTGCTCTATCCACCACACATTATCGAGAGGGCTATTAATAAAGCAAATAAAATATACTACAGAGGTCCCACTCACAACAGACAAATAGATTTCAACAACAAAATAAAGCTTCCATACGATGAAAACATCCAAAAGGCCACCGAGCAACTCAGTTCTAATAATCCTTTCATTTTCCATTATCCCAAATCCATCGGG
>JANJGK010002310.1:55000-134265 GCA_039081455.1 Macrobrachium rosenbergii
CTACAGAAGTCTAAAGAAGTATACAGTCATTATACACAGGGTGCCTTTAAGGGATGGTGGCTTCCCTAGGGCGCTTTGGTGCCCCCTCACCCATAAGGTTCAGGCCCTCCCATGCCTGCTTTCCTCTCTTGGCAGGAAACCCCATCCCTCCAGGAAAGCAGCCTCTGAAGAGGTCCTTTTCTTGGCTGGCAAGAGTGCCCTCAGAGATGGATTCCCTAGGGCGCCTAGGGGTCCCTCAACCTTGTGGTTCCGGCCCTCCCATACCCACCTCCACAGCCTGGCAAGAACCTGCCTCCCTCCACAAAAGCAGTCTCTGAGGAGGACCTTCCCCTGTCAAGAGTGCCCTCAAGGGATGGATTCCCTAGGGCACCTTGGGGTCCCTCACCCTTGTGGTTCCGGCCCTCCCATACCCACCTCCACAGCCTGGCAAGAACCTGCCTCCCTCCACGAAAGCAGCCTCTGAGGAGGACCTTCCCCTGGCAAGAGTGCCCTCAGGGATGGATTCCCTAGGACGCCTTGGGGTCCCTCACCCTTGTGGTTCCGGCCCTCCCATACCCACCTCCAAAGCCTGGCAAGAACCTGCCTCCCTCCACGAAAGCAGCCTCTGAGGAGGACCTTCCCTTAGCAAGAGTGCCCTCAGGGATGGATTCCCTAGGACACCTTGGGGTCCCTCACCCTTGTGGTTCCGGCCCTCCCATACCCACCTCCACAGCCTGGCAAGAACCTGCCTCCCTCCACGAAAGCAGCCTCTGAGGAGGACCTTATCCTGGGAAGAGTGCTCTCAAGGGTAGGCTTCCCTAGGGTGCTTTGGGGTCCCTCACCCTTGTGGTTCCGGACCTCCTCAGGACCCCCTCCCCAGTCTGGCAGGAAACCTGCCTCCTTCCAGGAAAGCAGCCTCTGAGGAGGACCTTTCCCTGGTAAGAGTGCCCTCAAGGATGGCTTCCCTATGGCGCCTTGGTGTCCCTCACCCTTGTGGTTCAGGACCTCCTCAGGCCCCCTTCCCCAGTCTGGCAGGAAACCTGCCTCCTTTCAGGGAAGCAGCCTCTGAGGAGGACCTTCCCCTGGCAAGAGTGCCCTCAGGGATGGATTCCCTAGGGCGCCTTGGGGTCCCTCACCCTTATGGTTCCGGCCCTCCCATACCCACCTCCACAGCCTGGCAAGGACCTGCCTCCCTCCACGAAAGCAGCCTCTGAGGAGGACCTTCCCTGGCAAGAGTACTGTCAGGGATGCATTCCCTAGGGCGCTTTGGGGTGCCTCACCCTTGTGGTTCCGGCCCTCCCATACCCACCTCCACAGCCTGGCAAGAACCTGCCTCCCTCCACGAAAGCAGCCTCTGAGGAGGACCTTCCCTTGGCAAGAGTGCCCTCAGGGATGGCTTCCCTATGGCGCCTTGGGGTCCCTCACCCTTGTGGTTCAGGACCTCCTCAGGCCCCCCTCCCCAGTCTGGCAGGAAACCTGCCTCCTTTCAGGGAAGCAACCTCTGAGGAGGACCTTCCCCTGGCAAGAGTGCCCTCAGGGATGGATTCCCTATGGCGCCTTGGGGTCCCTCACCCTTGTGGTTCCGGCCCTCCCATACCCACCACCACAGCCTGGCAAGGACCTGCCTCCCTCCACGAAAGCAGCCTCTGAGGAGGACCTTCCCCTGGCATGAGTGCCCTCAGGGATGGATTCCCTAGGGCGCTTTGGGGTCCCTCACCCTTGTGGTTCCGGCCCTCCCATACCAACCTCCACAGCCTGGCAAGAACCTGCCTCCCTCCATGAAAGCAGCCTCTGAGGAGGACCTTCCCCTGGCAAGAGTGCTCTCAAGGGATGGCTTCCCTAGGGCACTTTGGGGTCCCTCACCCTTCTGGTTCAGGACCTCCTCAGGCCCCCCTAACCAGTCTGGTAGGAAACCTGTCTCCTTCCAGGGAAGCAGCCTCTGAGGAGGACCTTCCCTTGGTAAGAGTGCCCTCAGGGATGGATTCCCTAGGGCACCTTGGGGTCCCTCACCTTTGTGGTTCTGGCCCTCCCATTCGCACCTCCACATCCTGGCAAGGACCTGCCTCCCTCCACAAAAGCAGCCTCTGAAGAGGACCTTCCCTTGGCAAGAGTGCCCTAAGGGATGGATTCCCTAGGGCGCTTTGGTGTCCCTCACCCTTGTGGTACCGGCCCTCCCATACCCACCTCCACAGCCTGGCAAGAACCTGCCTCCCTCCACGAAAGCAGCCTCTGAAGAGGACCTTCCCCTGGCAAGAGTGCCCTCAGGGATGGATTCCCTAGGGCGCTTTGGGGTCCCTCAACCTTGTGGTTCCGGCCCTCCCATACCCACCTCCACAGCCTGGCAAGAACCTGCATCCCTCCACGAAAGCAGCCTCTGAGGAGGACCTTCCCTTGGCAAGAGTGCTCTCAAGGGATGGCTTCCCTAGGGCACTTTGGTATCCCTCACCCTTGTGGTTCAGGACCTCCTCAGGCCCCCCTCCCCAGTCTGGCAGGAAACCTACCTCCTTCCAAGGAAGCAGCCTCTGAGGAGGGCCTTCCCTTGGCAAGAGTGCCCTCAGGGATGGATTCCCTAGGACGCCTTGGGGTCCCTCACCCTTGTGGTTCCGGCCCTCCCATACCCACCTCCACAGCATGGCAAGAACCTGCCTCCCTCCACGAAAGCAGCCTCTGAGGAGGACCTTCCCCTGGCAAGAGTGCCCTCAGGGATGGATTCCCTAGGACGCCTTGGGGTCCCTCACCCTTGTGCTTCCGACCCTCCCATACCCACCTCCACAGCCTGGCAAGAAACTGCCTCCCTCCACGAAAGCAGCCTCTAAGGAGGACCTTCCCCTGGCAAGAGTGCCCTCAGGGATGGATTCCCTAAGACGCCTTGGGGTCCCTCACCCTTGTGGTTCCAGCCCTCCCATACCCACCTCCACAGCCTGGCAAGAACCTGCCTCCCTCCACGAAAGCAGTCTCTGAGGAGGACCTTCCCCTGGCAAGAGTGCCCTCAGGGATGGATTCCTTAGAGCGCTTTGGGGTCCCTCACCCTTGTGGTTCAGGACCTCCTCAGGCCCCCCTCCCCAGTCTGGCAGGAAACCTGTCTCCTTCCAGGGAAGCAGCCTCTGAGAAGGACCTTCCCTTGGCAAGAGTGCCCTCAGAGATGGATTCCCTAGGGCACCTTGGGGTACCTCACCCTTGTGGTTCCGGCCCTCCCATACCCACCTCCACAGCCTGGCAAGAACCTGCCTCCCTTCACGAAAGCAGCCTCTGAGGAGGACCTTCCCCTGGCAAGAGTGCCCTCAGGGATGGATTCCCTAGGACGCCTTGGGGTAGCTCACCCTTGTGGTTCCGGCCCTCCCATACCCACCTCCACAACCTGGCAAGAACCTGCCTCCCTCCACGAAAGCAGCCTCTGAGGAGGACCTTCCCCTGGCAAGAGTACCCTCAGGGATGGATTCCCTAGGGCGCCTTGGGGTCCCTCACCCTTGTGGTTCCGGCCCTCCCATACCCACCTCCACAGCCTGGCAAGAACCTGCATCCCTTCACGAAAGCAGCCTCTGAGGAGGACCTTCCCCTAGCAAGAGTGCCCTCAGGGATGGATTCCTTAGGGCGCCTTGGGGTCCCTCACCCTTGTGGTTCCGGCCCTCCCATACCCACCTCCACAGCCTGGCAAGAACCTGCCTCCCTCCACGAAAGCAGCCTCTGAGGAGGATCTTCCCGTGGCAAGAGTGCCCTCAGGGATCGATTCCCTAGGGCGCCTTGGGGTCCCTCAACCTTGTGGTTCCGGCCCTCCCATACCCACCTCCACAGCCTGGCAAGGACCTGCCTCCCTCCACGAAAGCAGCCTCTGAAGAGGACCTTCCCCTGTCAAGAGTGCCCTCAAGGTATGGCTTCCCTAGGGCGCTTTGGGGTCCCTCACCCTTGTGGTTCAGGACCTCCTCAGGCCCCATCTCCCCAGTCTGGCAGGAAACCTGCCTCCTTCCAGGGAAGCAGCCTCTGAGGAGGACCTTCCCTTGGCAAGAGTGCCCTCAGGGATGGATTCCCTAGGGCACTTTGGGGTCCCTCACCCTTGTGGTTCCGGCCCTCCCATACCCACCTCCACAGCCTGGCAAGAACCTTCCTCCCTCCACGAAAGCAGCCTCTGAGGAGGACCTTCCCGTGGCAAGAGTGCCCTCAGGGATCGATTCCCTAGGGCGCCTTAGGGTCACTCACCCTTGTGGTTCCGGCCCTCCCATACCCACCTCCACAGCCTGGCAATGACCTGCCTCCCTCCACGAAAGCAGCCTTTGAGGAGGACCTTCCCCTGGCAAGAGTGCCCTCAGGGATGGATTCCCAAGGACGCCTTGGGGTCCCCTCACCCTTGTGGTTACGGCCCTCCCATGCCCACCTCCACAGCCTGGCAAGAACCTGCCTCCCTCCACGAAAGCAGCCTCTGAGGAGGACCTTCCCCTGGCAAGAGTGCCCTCAAGGGATGGATTCCTTAGGGCACCGTGGGGTCCCTCACCCTTGTGGTTCCGGCCCTCCCATACCCACCTCCACAGCCTGGCAAGAACCTGCCTCCCTCCACGAAAGCAGCCTTTGAGGAGGACCTTCCCCTGGCAAGAGTGTCCTCAGGGATGGATTCCCTATGGCGCCTTGGGGTCCCTCACCCTTGTGGTTCCGGCTCTCCCATACCCACCTCCACAGCCTGGCAAGAGCCTGCCTCCCTCCACGAAAGCAGCCTCTGAGTAGGACCTTCCCCTGGCAAGAGTGCCCTCAGGGATGGATTCCCTAGGGCGCCTTTGGGTCCTTCACCCTTGTGGTTCCGGCCCTCCCATACCCACCTCCACAGCCTGGCAAGAACCTGCCTCCCTCCACGAAAGCAGCCTCTGAGGAGGATCTTCCCCTGGCAAGAGTGCCCTCAAGGGATGGATTCCCTAGGGCGCCTTGGGGTCCCTCACCCTTGTGGTTCCGGCCCTCCCATACCCACCTCCACAGCCTGGCAAGAACCTGCCTCCCTCCATGAAAGCAGCCTCTGAGGAGGATCTTCCCCTGGCAAGAGTGCCCTCAAGGGATGGATTCCCTAGGGCGCCTTGGGGTCCCTCACCCTTGTGGTTCCGGCCCTCCCATACCCACCTCCACAGCCTGGCAAGAACCTGCCTCCCTCCACGAAAGCAGCCTCTGAGTAGGACCTTCCCCTGGCAAGAGTGCCCTCAGGGATGGATTCCCTAGGGCGCCTTTGGGTCCTTCACCCTTGTGGTTCCGGCCCTCCCATACCCACCTCCACAGCCTGGCAAGAACCTGCCTCCCTCCACGAAAGCAGCCTCTGAGGAGGATCTTCCCCTGGCAAGAGTGCCCTCAAGGGATGGATTCCCTAGGGCGCCTTGGGGTCCCTCACCCTTGTGGTTCTGGCCCTCCCATACCCACCTCCACAGCCTGGCAAGAACCTGCCTCCCTCCACGAAAGCAGCCTCTGAGGAGGACCTTCCCTTGGTAAGAGTGCTCTCAGGGATGGATTCCCTAGTGCGCCTTGGGGTCCCTTATCCTTGTGGTTCCGGCCCTCCCATACCCACCTCCACAGCCTGGCAAGAACCTGCCTCCCTCCACGAAAGCAGCCTCTGAGGAGGACCTTCCCCTAGCAAGAGTGCCCTCAGGGATGGATTCCCTATTGCACCTTGGGGTCCCTCACCCTTGTGGTTCCGGCCCTCCCATACCCACCTCCACAGCCTGGCAAGAACCTGCCTCCCTCCACGAAAGCAGCCTTTGAGGAGGACCTTCCCTTGGTAAGAGTGCCCTCAGGGATGGATTCCCTAGGGCGCCTTGGGGTCCCTCACCCTTGTGGTTCCGGCCCTCCCATACCCACCTCCACAGCCTGGCAAGAACCTGCCTCCCTCCACGAAAGCAGCCTCTGAGGAGGACCTTCCCCTGGCAAGAGTGCCCTAAGGGATGGATTCCCTAGGGCACCTTGGGGTCCCTCACCCTTGTGGTTCCGGCCCTCCCATACCCACCTCCACAGCCTGGCAAGAACCTGCCTCCCTCCACGAAAGCAGCCTCTGAGGATGATCTTCCCTTGGTAAGAGTGCCCTCAGGGATGGATTCCCTATGGCACCTTGGGGTCCCTCAACCTTGTGGTTCCGGCCCTCCCATACCCACCTCCACAGACTGGCAAGAACCTGCCTCCCTCCACGAAAGCAGTCTCTGAGTAGGACCTTCCCCTGGCAAGAGTGCCCTCAGGGATGGATTCCCTAGTGCGCCTTGGGGTCCCTCACCTTTGTGGTTCCGGCCCTCCCATACCCACCTCCACAGCCTGGCAAGAACCTGCCTCCCTCCACGAAAGCAGCCTCTAAGGAGGACCTTCCCCTGGCAAGAGTGCCCTCAAGGGATGGATTCCTTAGGGCACCGTGGGGTCCCTCACCCTTGTGGTTCCGGCCCTCCCATACCCACCTCCACAGCCTGGCAAGAACCTGCCTCCCTCCACGAAAGCAGCCTTTGAGGAGGACCTTCCCCTGGCAAGAGTGCCCTCAGGGATGGATTCCCTATGGCGCCTTGGGGTCCCTAACCCTTGTGGTTCCGGCCCTCCCATACCCACCTCCACAGCCAGGCAAGAACCTGCCTCCCTTCACGAAAGCAGCCTCTGAGGAGGACCTTCCCCTGGCAAGAGTGCCCTCAGGGATGGATTCCCTAGGGCCCCTCGGGGTCCTTCACCCTTGTGGTTCCGGCCCTCCCATACCCACCTCCACAGCCTGGCAAGAACCTGCCTCCCTCCACGAAAGCAGCCTCTGAGGAGGACCTTCCCCTGGCAAGAGTGCCCTCAGGGATGGATTCCCTAGGGCACCTTGGGGTCCCTCACCCTTGTGGTTCCGGGCCTCCCATACCCACCTCCACAGTCTGGCAAGAACCTGCCTCCCTCCACGAAAGCAGCCTCTGAAGAGGACCTTCCCCTGGCAAGAGTGCCCTCAAGGATGGATTCCCTATGGCGCCTTGGGGTCCCTCACCCTTGTGGTTCCGGCCCTCCCATACCCACCTCCACAGCCTGGCAAGAACCTGCCTCCCTCCACGAAAGCAGCCTCTGAGGAGGACCTTCCCCTGGCAAGAGTGCCCTCAGGGATGGATTCCCTAGGGCACCTTGGGGTCCCTCACCCTTGTGGTTCCGGGCCTCCCATACCCACCTCCACAGTCTGGCAAGAACCTGCCTCCCTCCACGAAAGCAGCCTCTGAGGAGGACCTTCCCTTGGTAAGAGTGCCCTCAGGGATGGATTCCGTAGTGCGCCTTGGGGTCCCTCATCCTTGTGGTTCCGGCCCTCCCATACCCACCTCCACAGCCTGGCAAGAACCTGCCTCCCTCCACGAAAGCAGCCTCTGAGGAGGACCTTCCCCTAGCAAGAGTGCCCTCAGGGATGGATTCCCTATGGCACCTTGTGATCCCTCACCCTTGTGGTTCCGGCCCTCCCATACCCACCTCCACAGCCTGGCAAGAACCTGCCTCCCTCCACGAAAGCAGCCTCTGAGGAGGACCTTCCCCTGGCAAGAGTGCCCTCAGGGATGGATTCCCTAGGGCACCTTGGGGTCCCTCACCCTTGTGGTTCCGGGCCTCCCATACCCACCTCCACAGTCTGGCAAGAACCTGCCTCCCTCCACGAAAGCAGCCTTTGAGGAGGACCTTCCCTTGGTAAGAGTGCCCTCAGGGATGGATTCCCTAGGGCGCCTTGGGGTCCCTCACCCTTGTGGTTCCGGCCCTCCCATACCCACCTCCACAGCCTGGCAAGAACCTGCCTCCCTCCACGAAAGCAGCCTCTGAGGAGGACCTTCCCCTGGCAAGAGTGCTCTCAAGGGATGGCTTCCCTAGGGCGCTTTGGTGTCCCTCACCCTTGTGGTTCAGGACCTCCTCAGGCCCCCCCTCCCCAATCTGGCAGGAAACGTGCCTCCTTCAAGGAAAGCAGCCACTGAGGAGGACCTTTCCCTGGCAAAAGTGCCCATACCTCCAAACCCATATACATACTTAACAATAATCTCTCTCTCTCTCTCTCTCTCTCTCTCTCTCTGTTACTGATGCAATTAAAGTATATTATTAATAATAGTACAGTATTAACAATAGCCTGGTATTAATGTTTTTTTTTCTGTGACAATAATGGTCACATTTGTCTTTTGTAAAGAGAATTTTTCAGTTTATCGGTACTTAAGTATATTATTAATTATAGAATTAATAATATTCTGGTCTTTATGTTGATTATTTTCTGTTATTATTATCATTATCCTTATCTTCCAAAGAGACCATTTTTTTCAATTCATCGTTATTTGATTTATATCCACAAACATTATTGATATCATTTGCTCAGCCATGTCGTGACAGGAAATTTTCCAAACCTGTCAAAATAACGAAGATTAATTTAAATCGGAATTCATATTGATTTAGTGTTACCTTCAATCTATGTTCGAGTATAAATAATTGTGTGCGTGTGTGTGTGTGTGTGCGTGTGTGTGTGTGTGTGGGCTACATAGGCGGGACAAACATTACACAAACAACGTTGATCTCTAGTTATACAGGAACGAGAGGTGGACCCCGATTCTGATACTCAAGTTGGAAGAGGAAGGCCACTGGTCGTCAGAATGGCTCAGCCGCTCAGGTGACAATGGCTAACTACATGACCAGCGCGTGATCAACAAGGAGGACCACGGGCTCTTTTTAACAAACGAGTGGAATGGGCAAAGGACAATCTTCGGCAAGATATTTGTGTGGAAGTAGACATCAAACAGTCAGGTAAGGGTAGCGAGGCAACGCAGAGGGAATGCTGTTCGTTTCAAGAAGTCTGTGAAGCAACGACGTCTAAACATTTCATTCAGAATGTTGGTCGACATTTGTCCTCACCATTAGTGATTTATATATTGTTATTGTGTCTATAAAACAGTGAAAGAGTTAGGAACTCTTGGAGACAGATTTGGCCATATTTTCAAAGCTTCCGTGCGAGTTTGACCAGACACCAAACGCTTGAAAAACAATAAACAAAGATGGAGAGAAGCAGGCACAGAGAAGTTGGAAGTTGTGGCAATGAGGCAGAGTTGGACAGTAGGCAGGGGAAAGTCGTGCTGGGAATGTCATTCCCCCAGAAGAAATTCCTAGAATCTACTTTGACGGGGCACCGATGACAGAAAGTGGAGTGAATTCAGAAAAACGAAGAAAATTAGTGACGTTTAGACCCTTTCTAAGGGTTATAGGGGAAAACAGACCCACTCTGTGCTACATTATGGCCCAGAATTGTGATCAGCAATAAATGTAGACGTCATTTGGTACAAATACAAAACTTATTGTTTTGGTATATCTCAGGAAGAGCTCCACACGGAGGTGTTGTTTATCGATGAGAATTTTTTGGACAATGCAGAAAAGGGTGTATATATATGATGCAGTGCAGGTGAGATAACTGAATATTGTTAACTAATGTAGCACTTATGTATGTCGTATGAAACACGATGCAGAAGGTATATTCTAAATGCTATAGATACCGGGCACCCCAGAGGAGGGCTAATTGAGGTTTTGGGAGTCTCCTATTGGAATGTGCCAGTGACGATAGCGAGGTCTGCCAGTTAAACTGAAAAGACTCTATACCTGATGTAATACTGTCTTCCATTACATTAAGGGAAATGGTCAGTGACTTTTGCGATATATTTTAATATGACAAAGGCCTGGTTGTGAATATTCCATAATGTGTTGGCGGCAGTTGAAAAAAAAAGAATGAATCTTTAATGACCAAGGGTATATATTTCATTCATCACCAAAGCACTGAAATTATACAATTCAGATTAATATTATGACTTGAAATTGATTATAACAGTGATGTGAAATAACAGGTTTTAACAGTTGGAGAGCCTGTGCAATTTTAATCACGTTTTTGTTTATGGCGGTTCCTTCGACACAGAGTGGAAAGGATTTCAGTCTTAAGCAAAACTAATTGTCCAGAATATTGTTATGACTCTCGTAAACGTATCCCAGGTTTTCCAATGCTGGAAGACGATCGGCTCAAATTGTTGGAACTGCACTGCCAACCATGGTCTCGCCCAGGATACACCAATCGAGAGGAGGTAGGTCGTTTTTAGAAGTGTTTATGGATTTGTGTATCTATTTCATACTCATATATACTTGTGTGAATGCATTCATACATACACACACTAGTTGTTCTTCCGTTGTCAACATTTTGATTCTGGTGACCTTCAATTTTCCGTCAATTTCTGTAAGTTTTCACACACTTTTGTAGGTTTTGTGGCAACGTTTTAACGAAGGCTGGCTGCCTTATTTTGTATCTTGGGCTGTAAAAGGGGTCATTTAGAAAATCCCCAGAATGAAGTGAAATCAAACGAGCACCAGCAAATTAGGACGAGAATACAGGGAGAGATTTTACACAAATCCCTGCGTCTGCAATTGCTCCAATACCTGTGAGTGTTCAGCTTCCAGCATGCATAAGTTTACTTTACAATGTTGTTATTAAATGGACAAATGGTATATACAAGGTTTAAGTCACATAGGCTTTCACTGTATAAAAAACATGGACAAAAACGATCGATAGGCAGGTCCGTGCCGGGGACAAGGTTAGAATTTTGGGCTAACCTAGGGTTAGCATAGCCTAGCCACATTTTCCTTGACCTTATTTTGGCTGTACTGACACCCGCCTTTGGGCTATTAAGTGTGAATAAATGAAGGGTTACTTTGCGTTTGCGTGCTCACATATTTTCATTACAGTGGTAGAGGAACCATGATGTGGTGTTCATTCTGGCCACCTAAACTTAATTGATCATGGATCTAACTCTTGGTATTTGTTAATCACTTGAGAACCCAAGCATCATTTTGAAAGGCCTAAACTCAGGTGATCGTTGCAGGGGCAGAATAAATGATCGAAGATACAGATCGATTATGTTTTTCATAACTCTCAGTAAGCCTCTCAGGTGATGTGGAACATCAGACCACTTGCGTCATAGCCCCTGCTTGTGTGCTAAGATCTTTATGTTGCTGTATAATGTACAATGCATAATGTTTAATGTATAATATATACACTAGTCTGTGGAAGTTTGCTATGCAAGTTCATGGTCCCACAGCCTTTTCTGTAGCATTGCATTTCCATTCTGGTGAATGGTAGGTTAACAGATACTTAACTAAATACATAAAATATAGTATACAGGAATGCATTCCCATTATGGTAAATGGTAGGTTAACACAGGAATGCATTCCCATTTTGGTAAGTGGTAAGTTAACAGATACTTAATAACTAAATACATAAAGTATGGTATACAGGAATGCATTCCCATTATGGTAAATGGTAGGTTAACACAGGAATGCATTCCCATTTTGGTAAATGGTAAGTTAACAGATACTTAATAAATAAATACATAAAGTATAGGATACAGGAATGCATTCCCACTATGGTAAATGGTAAGTTAACAGATACTTAATAACTAAATGCATAAAGTATAGTATACAGGAATGTATTCCCATTATGGTAAATGGTAGGTTAACACAGGAATGCATTACCATTTCGGTAAATGGTAAGTTAACAGATTCTTAACTAAATACATAAAATATAGAGTATAGGAATGAATTTCCATTATGGTAAATGGTAGGTTAACATAGAAGTGCATTCTCATTATGGCAAATGATCAGTCATTAAATTGTGGGATGCTTCTCAGAATATAGCCACCAGGAGTCTGATTATGGGTCAGCATTCTTCATTAGTGAGAAGATAATAATTAATTGCTGTCTATAAACCCACTTTTCTATATTGAGCAGAAAGGTCATTTTGCATCAGATTGTCAATCCTTACTTGTCAAACATCTTAGCAACCTTGGTATATGATATTGGCTTCAGACATTCACAAGCACACTGATATTATAATGAAGTGGAAACTGGCAATGGTCTCGTTATTAACCTTCCTTTTATGGTCTCATTATTAACCTACCTTTTACGTCCTCTTTATCAACCTACCTTTTCTGGTCTCATTATTAACATACTTTTTATGGTCTCATTATTAACCTACCTTTTACGGTCTCATTATTAACCTAACTTTTACGGTCTCATTATTAACCTAACTTTTACAGTCTCATTATTAACATGAATTTTACAGTCCCATTATTAACCTACCTTTTATGGTCTTATTATTAACCTACCTTTTACGGTCTCATTATTAACATGTCTTTTACAATCCCATTATTAATCGGCCTTTTATGTTCTCTTTATTAACCTGCCTTTTACAATCTCATTATTAGCCTACCTTTTACGATCCCATTATTAACCTACCTTTTACGGTCTCATTATTACCATGTCTTTTACAGTCCCATTATTAATCTGCCTTTTATGTTCTCATTATTAACCTGCCTTTTACAATCCCATTATTAGCCTACTTTTTATGATCCCATTATTATCCTACCTTTTATGGTCTCATTATTAGCCTACCTTTTACGATCCCATTATTAACCTACCTTTTATGGCCTCATTATTAACCTACCTATTATTGTCGCATTATTAACCTACCTTTTACGGGCTCATTAATAACCTACCTTTTACAATCCCATTATTAACCTACCTTTTAGAGTCTCATTATTAACCTACCTCCTACTACCAAAAACAAGGGTAAACATAAGACTTCTTCAGCTTCTTGATATTAGTGGAAAGAAAAAAAAAAATACATTTCATTGTAGGCATTGAAATCCATCATTAAGTTGAAGCTTCAGTCAGTGTCAGTGGGACATCCGTACGTCATTTGAATTGCTTTTCATTTACATTGTTTACACAGAGTTATAGAAGAGTATTTTTAAAATGATCTTTGTGGGTTGTATTAAGGAGTTTTTACATTTCAGAAAAGGCTGAGGAAGACAGGAAATTCATCCTCAGAAGTGGGTGGCGTATAGGACAGGTCACACTGTTGTTTAGCCCAGAATTCATGACTTCCATAGGTTAAGGCATTTTCACTTTAAGGTAAGTTTTCATTTTAATATTTGCCAAACTGGAAGTTAGTCAGATTTATAACAAAGGCTTTGGTTGCTGATATTTATTGTTATTTAAAACTCGTTTTGAAGAATAATAACCCATTTTGGTTGTTATTCTTATAGTAAGGTTATTACTTTGATGAATGATTATCTTCTCTCCCTCTCTCAAACACACACAACACTCCACCTACTGTACAACCCTCTGATCACAATAGCCCACATCCACCCACAGTCCTCCCACAGCCTAAGCCACAATCATCCTCCCACAACCCTCCACCTATAATCCTCCACCCACAATTATCCACTTAAACCCTGCACTTACAACCATCCACCTACAACCATCTGCTCACAACACCCCACATCCACCCAAAACCCTACACCTATAGTCATCAACCCACAACCTCAGACACAATCATCCACCCACAAACCTAAACCTATAACTCTCCATTCACCAGCTTTCACCAACAACCATCCATACAACCCTCCATCTATAACCATCCCCTACAATCTCACACCAATAACCTTCCCCTAACAACCTGCTGGCCACAACCCTACACTAACACTCATCAACCCACAACCCTCATCCACAACCATCCACTACAACCTTCCACCCACAACCTTCCACCAAACACCTCCACCCACAACGTTCTGTCCACAACCATTCATACACAACCTTCAGTCAGCAACCTTCTACAAACTCCTACCCGCAACCATCCACTTGCAGCCATGCACCATAACCTTCCACACACCAATCCACCCACAACCTTTCTCCCACAACTTTCCACCTGCAACCTGTACCCACACCCCTTCACCCACAGTCATCCACCAACAACCCTTCACTCATAACCATTCATCCACAGTCATCTCCACCCATTACCTTACACCCACAACCATCCTCCTACTGCCATCAAACCACAACCAGCCACTTGCTATCCACCCATAACCCTCCACCTATCAACCTTCCACCCACAATCCCAATCCTTCACAAATGGTTCTCCACCCACAGCCCTCCGACATTTCTCTATTCACAACATTCACCCCACCCACATCCTTCCACCCACAGCCTTTCATCACAATCATCCTCATACAACCTTCCACATACAACCATCGATCCACATTCTCCATCCACAGCCTTTCATCTGCAGTTCACCTGTATCCTTCGTCCTGAGGCATCCTTGGCCTTCCTGCAGGATACACCAGAATCCCTCTCAAGGATTCCAAAAACACATAGTTAGCAAGGCGTCTCTCTCTCTCTCTCTCTCTCTCTCTCTCTCTCTCTCTCTCTCTCTCTCTCTCTCTCTCTCTCTCTCTCTCTCTTGTAGTTAACCTCAACAGAGCAGAGTGACAGTAATCGATTTGAAATATTTTTCTCAGTCGCCTTAGTACATTCTCGGAGACTTATCAGATCATACTCCTGCAATCTCTCTCTCTCTCTCTCTCTCTCTCTCTCTCTCTCTCTCCTCTCTCTCTCTCTCTCTCTCTCTCTCTCTCTCTCTCTCATTGTGTTAACTTCTTTACATACAAGATATGTGACACATGGGATAAATTGCCACCAGAATTTGTAAACAGCAACAGTGTGGAGGAAGAGTTTAAAAGACAGCTAGACAAAATCATTAGAAGAACGCTGTGAATGAACAGTAGAACCTGCTCTAGAGATAAGTAAGCGATGTCTCCTCGGATGGACTAATAAGTCTTTGAGGCATCCTAATCCTTGTAACTCTCTCTCTCTCTCTCTCTCTCTCTCTCGCTCTCTCTCTCTCTCTCTCTCTCTCTCTCTCTCTCTCTCTCCTCAGTACATACCTAAGGTAAAGTCAGCAGACACATCTTGAAGCAATGGTCGGAGAGATTTGTATCTCCTGACATCTTCATGCATAGAAGTTTAAAATATGATATGAATTCATATCCAGAGTTGATTTTGAAAAGGAAGTCTGTGAAGTGTCGAGATGACAGCCATGCTTTAAATTCTAAAGTAAGTTCTTTGCTTTCCAGGTATATTTCAGAAGCTGGGATCATTCACTGACAGAGACATTGCACGCAGGAATTGAAGGTCCAACTCTTCGGATGAAGAAAAATCTGTACTCTGGAAAATCTGCAGAAAATTTGCTTTTTTGAAAAAAAAAGAGAGTGACCTTTGTTTTTTTTTTTTTGGCCAGGAGGGCTGTTCGATTGCTGTTAAATTGCTGTGCCATGATGTTCCTCGTTCTGACTTCATGAATAACAGAATTAGGCAATTAATGTTTGCATTATTCAAGAGGGTTTTTCTTTTGTCTGGTGGCCCCTGAATGTAAGGGCTTGGCACTGAAAAAGGGAAAGTGAACATTTATCGCTCTGGTCCTAAAAAAAAATAACAATTCTTGTCAAGGTAAAAAAAAAAATACTCTGTAGGATGTATTAATTTTACATTATATCTGCCTCTTAGTATCAGTGGATTTTGCCTTTCGTGTAATAAGTTATATCTGTCAGTGTATTTTGCTTTTCATGTAGTCAGTTGTATTTCATTATTGTTTTTTCATGTAGGATATAATTAATGTGTACGGTTTGGCACTCTTTCATTTGGCAGATAAGTTAAATACTAATATCTCACGTGAGTGTTGATTGTAATATTGCCTAAGAAGGCACTCTATGTATCTCTCGTAATAGTACTGGAGTAGAGGGTACAAACATTTCATTTTTGCTTATGCCTGAATGACCCCAGTGAGAGCAACTGGCCAGACCTTCCTAGCTAGTGTGAGCCCTTTATCTCATCTGTTTATTTCAAACTCCTACAAACCCTTTCCCCCTTAGGGGATAGTGCAGTCAGTGCACCTCACGCTGTGCACTGTAGGCATTACTTTAGGTTGTTGGCAGCGTCCCTTTGGCCCCTAGCTGTAACCCCTTTCATTCCTTTTACTGTACCTCCGTTCATATTCTCTTCCTTCCACCTTGCTTTCCTTCCACCCTTTCTTAGCATTGTTTCATAATGCAACGGCGAGGTCTTCCTCCTGTTACGTAAACCTTTCAAACCTTCTTTACATTCGACATTCATTTGTTTCCGTCTGTTTAATTTGGTTGGCTTTGATGTGCTGTGTTCACTGAACTGATCAATAATTTAGCACTTCTTTTGCTTTTCGTGTTACTATGACTGTTCCCAGTCATTTCATGATCCTGGCATTTCTTTAAATTCAGTCTGTAACTGTGGCTGGGTTTTCAACTTTTACGAATAAGATTTGGAACTTCAGAAGTTCAAGCAAAGATGCAATGCATTACTGCCCTTATACAGTCCAACTTGTATTTTAATATTTTACTCACATTTTTGTTGATTTCTTTATTAATTTGTTAATTTATCTTCTAATGACTGAACTCCTCTTTCTGTATTTCCCATTACCTTCTGTTACTTTTTTCGAATGAATACCATAATATTCTTTGGAAGCTTCTTGAATTTTAAGTCAGTGGCTCCTGTGGTGGGCGTGTTCCATATGAATAGGGCTCATCTTCTGAATAATAATAATAATAATATAATAATAATAATAATGTCAGTATTTTGACATTATTACCAGTACACTGCAATGGTACTTTCTCTTCCCCGTTGTTTCTTGTCCCTCTCAGATGTTTATTGTGCCTCTATTTTGCTGGGTTAGTAGTGAGATATCTAGTTACTATTGTGATTTTTATCCTTCCTCTTAATGTGGCTAGTGTTTGACGACTATCTATTCCTCCTTCAAGCCTTGCCCGGTCGTGTGGGCAAGGGTGGTTAATCCTGCAGTTTATTTAAGACAAACCCAATATCTCTTTATAGCTGAAATAGAAGTTTTGGCTCGCTCAGGCACAAATGAAGATGAGAGGTTTGTTACCCTGGAACACAGACAAGGTTATTTTGTAAGGCTAGTGTTGGTAAATGGGTTCAAATATATATGTATTTATGTATGTATAGGTATATATAAATAAACATATGTATATATATGAATTTATATTATACACATGTATATACAGTATATATATATATATATATATATATATATATATATATATATATATATATATATATATATATATATATATGTATACATATGTATATATACATATATATATGAGTATACATATATATACATTTTATGATATATATATATATATATATATATATATATATATATCTATATTATATATACTGTATATATAATTACATATATATATATGTATATCTTATTTCTTTATTGTTTTAATAGAAAAAGGTTGTCATTGTTATGTACTTCAGGGATCCAAGTTGTCAGCAAGCATACTAAGCAATTGTACTCAATATGCCAAAGATAAAAATACCATAATGTATTGAATGTGAACCTCAACTGTGAATCTAGATATATTACATTCTGTAAAGTTAAATGCTCACAAGCTAAATGCTGACAGAAATTTCTTGTAAAAAGTCCTCATAAAAAAATATATTTTCGCCACTTGAATCTCAGACATACAAATATGACTGGTTCTCTGTAGTCTTGGAGTTTCACTAAATGAAAATTTATTCAGAGGTAATATTGACGCTTGCTCTGTAGAGGAAATACAATATTGTATATCTGTATTTATTGTGTATTAAGAGAAATTAATGTTTTGGCCTTATCGTACTTGAAATAAAGTAGGGATGGATTTCCAAAGTATAGGAAGTGTTAGACCTGGAGGGGGTGTGTGTTTGTGTAAGAAATATTACAGCAAAAGTCATAATTTCAAATGGGCCACGGCCCAAGATCCCGTAGGCGGGCAGTGCACTGTAAGGTTCTTTGCAGCGTCCCATCTATGACCCCAAGCTGCAACCCCTTTCAGTCATTTTACACAACTACGTTCATATTCTCTTTCTCCCATCTTACTTTCCTCCCTTTCTTAACAGCTGTTTCAAAGTACAGTTGCAAAAGGTTTTTTATAATTTTTATTTGCTGTTTATTTCCCCATTTTCAGAATAAGTTTTGCTCTACGTAAAGTCTTGTGTTGAATATCAATTTTAATATGGGACATTTTTGGCTCCTGTTCTTAGGATGACAGGTGTCCCCCCGCCCCTTTTTTTGTTTAAATTGTACCTTCTCCTCTACCATTAATCTTGTTTGTTCACTCTCTCTCTCTCTCTCTCTCTCTCTCTCTCTCTCTCTCTCTCTCTCTCTCTCTCTCTCTCTCTCTCTCTCAAACTATGTTTTGCCTATGACCATTGAAGGATTCATAATAGAGTTCAGAAGATAACCTCTAATGAAACTGCAGTTCATCATAAGTGTGAACTTTGTCTCATCCTCGGTATTATCTTATTTAGTTTTGGTATCTGGTTTCTGCTGTACGAGTTTAAAATGCGTACTGAGCGCTTTCCAAGCTCGTCTGTTATGTGCAATTTTGTCTGATGTTCATATGTGCCTTCCTTCACCCAGCCATTTTGTCATTTCGAAGTCTACTAATTTTTGGCCTTAATTCCACCCCCCCCCCCCCCCCCCTTCCATTCTCGTCACTTGTCAATCCCTGTGGTCTTGTCTGTTATTTTTAGTGTCACCAGTCCAAAGCATCTCTTGCAAAAATTGTTTTTACCTTCGATTCATGTTATTTCATTCCCTGCGAAACCTACCTCACGCAGCATCATCAGAGCCATTTTCTTGACAGGATATTTTCACTTTGTCCTTTTACATTCACCCATAAACTTGGTTGCACTGATACCGATTTCATTCTTCTCCATTCCACTTCAGTATCCAGGCCTCTTCCTCTGCCTGTCTCTGCTGTTGAGACCAGGTCCTGCCCATATAGCAGCTCCCTCCCAGGTGGGTGCCTTCAGTTTTGTATTCCTTTGTGGCATCTGCCAAGACCATGATTTCAAATGAACACCCCATTCTGGGGAAACTTGAATTTCAAGTCAGTGGGCTTGTTCCATATGAATAGGGGACATCTTTTAATAATAATAATAATAATAATAATAATAATAATAATAATAATAATAATAATAATAATAATAATATTACAGCCTTTCATGAAATTTCTATTTTATTCTGTAGCGCTCTCGACTGTACAAAGAGGCCAGTACCCTTTGGGTTTCTGAAAACAGTCAGATACCCTCTTAGGCCCCTGAACATATATAAAAAGTCCTTAGTTGCTTGGTACTTGCATGTAAATGCCTCTGTTTAAAGATGCTGTATTGCTGATTTTCCTTTTGCAAAACCAGACTGACATTTGTATCTGAAGTCTTGCTAGCACTAGGGGGTCATTTCATATAAAGAGTTAGAAAAAAATATTTGTAATGGAGACCTTCTCTTTTTGATTGATACTTTCACGTAGATATCTCCTTATAAAGATTGTCTACTGTTGATTTTCCGCTCACAAAACGAGACTGAAAATTGTCTTTCTGATGTCTTTCTAGCAATAGGGGCCATTTCATATAAATATTTAAAATGTTTATGATAGAAAATTTAATTTTTGTGTGTTTTTTAAACCCATGTTCTCTCTCTCTCTCTCTCTCTCTCTCTCTCTCTCTCTCTCTCTCTCTCTCTCTCTCTATTCTGTTGTGTTAAAATACCCCCTCACTCATGTAATGTTTCATTGTACGGTGGTAAAACACACCCTCTCTCTCTCTCTCTCTCTCTCTCTCTCTCTCTCTCTCTCTCACAACTAATACCAGGCTCAGACTTAAAGATAAGCCATAAGCCGTACCAAAGTCACAATGACTTTTATGAATGGTACTTGAGACTTTTTAAAAGGATTTTTAAAAATTAAACTCAACATTGCTTAGAAAAGCTAAAATAAGTTTCTATTGAGGCTAAAATCAAATATTTGATTATACCAGTTTTAGGCAATAGACTAGACCTAAGTAAATTTTTTAAAAATTAGAACTTACGAGAATATAAGTAAAAAATTGATAAGGACTGTTCCATAAAACTCAAGATTATCGATGGGAAATAGTCCATTAGAATGGTTAGAGAATAAGGCTAGCGTAGAAGTACTGCTAAATGATGTCAGAGAACTGGCCCCTGTAGGTGGTCATGAATGTATTTATGACGTCATAGGGTGACGTCATTATTCCGTTCACAAAATTTGTAGTCAAGGTTGTGACGTCATTCCATTCAGAAAATGTAGTCAAAGTTGTGATGTCATTGGTTTTGACGTCATTATTCCATTTACATAAGCCATGCATAGTAAGGTTGTGACGTCATAGTTGATGACGTAATGTAGGAAAACTGTAGAATATAGAGAGGAAATAAAAACTATTAGATAACCGGACAGTCTTTTATTGGAATCCAAGAAATAACTTCAAAGGTAGGGGAGGGTACTCGTGATAATAAATTTTGTTTTCTCCTTGGAGCCAGCATTGCAATGCCCCGAAGGGAGGAATGCCACCAGCAGGATGTATACAGCCAGTCGGGTACCAACTTTGAAGCCGACCCAAAGAGCGTAAGTTTTCTAAGCTGACAGCTGATTGGCCGAATTCTTGACTTTGAGAGCTGTGCAGGATCATTTTACTTGTACATATTAATTGATACGGCTATTTTATCCCCATTATCAGGTGTATTTATATATAAAACTGACTTACTTTTCTTTAATATGGATTTGACTAAAATAACTAAGAATATTTAAAGGTCTCACTCAGACTGTTCTCTGACATCTTCCAGCACATTGACATCAAATTTGATATAAAAATTTCAATAATGGCGGCAAAATTGGTCTAATCATGATTTTAAACATGAGAGACTTAAATTTGACACAAACATTGCCATTTTGACATCAAGATTTGACGGGAAAGTGCTGAAGTCTCGAAAAATAGGCTCCTGTGACACCCCATCCAGTGTAGAAGTGCCCTATGAGTGACTTCAGATTCCTTGATTATTTTTCAAGTTAGTTCCCTTTAGTTGAAACTTTTAATACTGAAATGATTAATTTTCACTTGATTTTATCATTAGATTTCGTTCCTTCAAACACCTTTGCCTGACTAACATTTTCTATGTGAGTTTGATGATGCAGTGTTTAATTATAACTTGAAAGACGCCAAGTTACACGATTAGAGGGAATCTATTTACTAGAGAAATGTACACATTAAATAATTTTGCATATGTACTGTATTTAGACAGCATTTCTTGCTGATTAGTTGCAGTTTATCTTCAAAATAATTTGTTGGCTGCATTTTCGTATTTTGTTAATGTGCTTACTTTACATTTTTAAGTAAAATTTTCGCAGACGAAAGCTATTTCAACTGTATTTTTTAGGTTTAGCCTGTTACTCTAACATGCACCAAAATACTTCGTTATTCAGAGCTAAATTTACTAATTTGGTACAAATAAACCAAAGAAAATCTAATTAACTTTATTTTACTTCAAATTGCAAGTCATCCTCCATTCTTTTTGTTATAACAAAGGCAATTAATTACACCAAGACACATACAGTCCCCCCAAAAGCAGACAAGTGACCCAAACCCCTTCAGGTGGAACAAGTGTGCCTTGAGGCACTCCCCCCTCCCAAAAAACCACAAACTCGTCTTATAGGCCTAATGCCACCATTCAATGTAAGTGATTGAGTCAGGTAAATGGTCAGAGACGTGCAAAGCTACTGTCCTCCTGCCCCGTTCTTCCTCCCCCAGCAGGACAGCAGGTCGGACTAACGTCAACCTTCACCGTGTACGTGGACCACCAGACCAGTTTAGGTTCTGTGTGATACGTCTTACAAAAATCCATTCCATTGCCAGGTAATTATGGAGAAATGTCCAGCTGCAAATCGGAACATTCCTTCGGGTGTTTGAAGTTCGGATGTCATCTCAAATCTTTCTGCTCTCAGTTTTAACAAGACTTTGAAAAGCAGTTTTATACTGATCATCAGAACAGGACTGAAGATTAAGAAAAATCGTTTCATATTACTCATCAAATTATTGACAAAAATTTCTTTTTGCCATGCTGATCAGAATTGGGCCACGTGACTAAAAACTGGCTAAAAATGAAAACTGTTGTTTGATATGGCACGCGAATATATTAAAATGACTGTCAGTACAGGGCTACAGAATAATGGACATTACCTTTTCATATGGACCAATACGACAGGGTAAATCGTTGCAACAATCACAACCAAAGAATGAATACTGGTTAGAAAAAACTTCAGTAAACTTAACTTTTTTTGTCAGCTTTTAGGACACACTAAATCTTTACCTTTTATCTTTTGACGCAGTATTCATCTTTATAACCTAACTCTTTAAGAGAATACTGAACCTCTATTCTTGAAAGTTTTATTGGACAAAAAAAAAAAAACCGGAGCTGACATACCATATGGTCCTAAAAAAAAAAAAAAGACACTTTCTAGGTAAAAAAAAAATGAAAACTCATAACAAAAAGAAACGTGCTCAAAGACTTCCTGACCAAAAAAAAAAAAAAAAAAAAGTTAAATTGGTATATTGTGTAGAAAACTTGCAAACCAACATACTTTCAAGGCCAAAAAATCACTATCTAATAATTTCCAGTCAGGACAAAAACCTCCCTTGAATCAACACAACTTTCTTCCCCCCAAAAAAACTCACTTTAAATAACACTTCCTGGGTGAAAACACCCTCGGAATTGATAACACTTTCCAGGCGAAAAAGACTTTCAAGAACTATCACAATGGACAAAAATCACGTCCATTTAAACACATTTTCCGGGGAAAAACCTCCCTAATAAAAATTTTTAAGTAAAACTAACACTCTCCTCCAAAGATACACATTTTTGGCAAAAAACTCTCTCAAGTAGATGACCTTTCCAGGCACAAAATGAGAGAGAGAAAAAAAACTTTGAAATGACCGACTTTTGGGGCAAAACTTCCTGAGCATAAAATTCACGAAATATAAAGGCATTTTAAGCAATTGACTCCTGAAGCCTAGTAGGAGCTCTAAACCAATAGGTATTCTAATAAAAAACTCTCCCAAACAAGAATACTTACTTCTTGGCAGAGAAAACAGCAAGGTAACAGATTTCTATGAAAAAACACACACAAAATAGCAGACTTCACAGCCAAAACAAACTCCCTAACAGACTTCCTTGCCCAACCCCCTCAAATCACGAACTACTACATTTTCTATTCCCCCAAAATTCCAAACTAACAGACTTTCTACATCAAAAAATACAAACTAGCAAGACTTCTAAGAATGATCAGGTAATATATCTAACAGACTACCAGTAAAACTTTCAAAGTAACAGACCTACTAGCAAAATTTTTAACAGACTCTTCAGGCAAAAGCCTACAAATACAAAAATCTTGAAAGTTATAGTTTTAAAGTTAACAGATTCTGTGAAGGCACAGCCATTAAAGTTAACAGACTTCCTGAAGGCAAAACAGCCACAGACTAACAAGCTACATGAAAGTACAAGCAACGCACAGACATTTTAAATAAAAATATGGCATAAACTACCAGAATTACTTTAGAGAGAATATCTCAAAATAATATACAATCTAAACCCAAAGGTATTACCAACCAAGGAACATCCTGAATGCAAAAATATCAAAAGCTGACTTTCTGAAAGCACAGTAGCATGGAGAATCAAACTTCCTAAGACTAGGATTCAAAGATAAATTGACTTTCTAAAATTGAAAGTACAGTATCACAAAGTGCCACAGCAAACTTCCCGAAACTTCAGACAGTGAAACGTGAAGTTATCACAGACTAAAAGACTTTATAAAACCAAAACTATCATAAACCAAGAGACTCTTTAACCAAAATCTGCCAGGGGGCAGGGGGGAATCCTCCTGAAACCTGATTGATCTTGAACCAGTATTTTTCCTGAATCCTGGATTCGTTTCAAACACCAGCAAACCTATCCTGTGCTTAAACTGTGCATCACGTATTCAGATGATACTAATGATGATGAATCCTGATTCTATCATCGAGCACTAAAAAAGACATTCCCGGATTATCACAAGCAAGGCCTGGATGTTCAACACCAGCATCCCAAACTAATTCTGTATTTCATAATCCATTGTCATAAACCAGTTTTTTAAAAAGTTCTACATGATATACCTTCCTGTACACCAATATCTACTCTAACAAACTGAAAAATTAAGTACAACTCTTAACATTAACCAAACTAATTCTCGGCATTACTTTAAAAACACCAAACTTCGATCTGTCTTACATTCAAAACCTTTACAATAATGGAATAACATTTTGAATCCCAAGGCATCACAAACAAGAACTTGAGTTAGCCACAAACCAACATCATAAAAAAGGACTTATTTATTCCGAAACTACATATCAGTAGGCTTCTTGAATTACCTTACCATATCTACGCTCGGAAAACCTATGCTCAGTTCCACTGACATCCAGAAAGGTAAGTGCACATCTTTATAAAACCCAGGAACTTTCTAACCCCATCATAACCAGTGTCTTAAGTTACCCAACACCAGGTATATCAACTGTAAAATCAGTTGACATTCTAGTGATTTCTGAAAGGTACCATGATTCAGGAAGACCTGCCTAGACAAATTCTGGAGTAATAAAATCAAGTCTCTAATCATGTATTCCCTCAGCAACAAAGTGGCCTAGATAATACTATACCACCTTTACTTGGGCACCTAACATCAGGGATATGTATCTCCAGTTCTGAGAGCCAGAACAAAGCTCTGTAAACCTCACATCAGGGACATGCATCTCCAGTTCTGAGAGCCAACACAGAGCTCTGTAAACCTCACATCAGGGACGTGCATCTCCAGTTTTGAGAGCCAGCACAAAGCTCTGTAAACCTCAATTCAGAGACATGCACCTCTAGTTCTGAGTGCCAGCACAAAGCTCGGTAAAGCTCACATCAGGGATATGCATCTCCAGGTCTGAGAGCCTACACAAAGCTCTGTAAACCTCACATCAGGGACACGCACCTCCAGATCTGAGAGCCTACACAAAGCTGTGTAAACATCACATCAGGGACATGCATCTCCAGTTCTGAGAGCTAGCACAAAGCTCTGCAAACCTCACATCAGGGATATACATCTCCAGTTCTGAGAGTTAGCACAAAGCTCTGTAAACCTCACATCAGGGATATACATCTCCAGTTCTGAGAGCCAGCAAAAAGCTCTGAAACCTCACATCAGGGATATGCATCTCCAGTTCTGAGAGCCAGCAACAAGCTCTGAAACCTCACATCAGGGATATGCATCTCCAGTTCTGAGAGCCAGCAACAAGCTCTGAAACCTCACATCAGGGATATGCATCTCCAGTTCTGAGAGCCAGCAACAAGCTCTGAAACCTCACATCAAGGATATGTATCTCCAGTTCTGAGAGCCAGCACAAAGCTCTGTAAACCTCACATCAGGGATATACATCTCCAGTTCTGAGAGCCAGCAAAAAACTCTGTAAACCTCACATCAGGGATATGCATCTCCAGTTCTGAGAGCCAGCACGAAGCTCTGTAAACCTCATAAAGCTCTGTAAACCCCACATCAGGGATATGCATCTCCAGTTCTGAGAGCCAGCACAAAACCCTGTAAACCTCACATCAGAGATATGCATCTCCGGTTCTGAGAGCCAGCACAAAGCTCTGTAAACCTCACATCAGGGATATGCATCTCCAGTTCTGAGAGCCAGCACAAAGCTCTGTAAACCTCACATCAGGGATATACATCTCCTGTTCTGAGAGCCAGCAAAAAGCTCTGAAACCTCACATCAGGGATATGCATCTCCAGTTCTGAGAGCCAGCACAAAGCTCTGTAAACCTCACATCAGGGATATACATCTCCAGTTCTGAGAGCCAGCAAAAAGCTCTGAAACCTCACATCAGGGATATGCATCTCCAGTTCTGAGAGCCAGCACAAAGCTCTGTGAACCTCACATCAGGGATATGCATCTCCTGTTCTGAGAGCCAGCACGAAGCCCTGTAAACCTCATAAAGCTCTGTAAACCCCACATCAGGGATATGCATCTCCAGTTCTGTGAGGCAGCACAAAGCCCTGTAAACCTCACATCAGAGATATGCATCTCCAGTTCTGAGAGCCAGCACAAAGCTCTGTAAACCTCACATCAGGGACATGCATCTCCAGCTCTGAGAGACAATACAAAACTCTGTAAACATCACATCAGGGACATGCATCTCCAGTTCTGAGAGCCAGCACAAAGCTCTGTAAATCTCACATCAGGGATATGCATCTCCGGTTCTGAGAGCCAGCACGAAGTCCTGTAAACCTCACAAAGCTTTGTAAACCTCACAAAGTTCTGTAAACCTCACATCAGGGATATGGGTCTCCAGTTCTGAAAGCCACCAAAAACTCTATAAACCTCACATCAGGGACATGCATCTGAAGTTCTGAAAGCCACCACAAAGCTATGTAAACCTCACAGCAGACATATGCATCTCTAGTTCTGAAAGCAAACACAAAACTCAGTAAACCTATGCAACACTTTCTCTGTCTAAACACCTTATGAGGAAAACTCTCAGGACCTGAAGCCGCTTAACCATCATAAACTGACGTAAACATTTCAAAAATTTGCATTAAAGTGTGCTGCAGTTTCTGTAAGGAAATGACAACTAGCTTCTCTAAGGCGTCTGATGCGTCTAAATCTTAACCAAACTTTTCATGGGATTATTTTCTATAAAAATTAAAAATGAGAAACAGTTTCCTCTTCTAGAAAAAGGACAAGAAAACATTTGTTCTAAACGTGTCTATGACATTTCACAGCCTCAAAATCTCAGCAAGCCTTTTGGTAAGGTTTTTAGTGATATAACCTTTCCAATCTATCAAAAGCCACATTATTACACATTAACCGCGTTAAAACCCTGGGTAAATAGTCTGGTTTTTGTCCAGTTTAGGCCAAAGACTTAGATAAACATTCCTGCAAGATCAACGTACACACCCAGTGTTGTCTAACTAACTGACGATGTTATGAACTTTGAAAGGTTTCTCACACATACTTCTAAAACCGGTCACTGTGGTATTTAGCCGTTCTTTATGTCAAAGACACGAATGTAATGTCAAGCTTAAGACGTGAAGGTATTTAAGCCCCAAGCTGGTACCCCCTTTTGAAACGACGGCATGTGTCCGAAATGTAATTAAAAGTTTTACTGCCAACGGGACCAAAAAGGATAACTTTTAACTTTCTAAGTGTTCTGATAAACTTACGCTAGAAGTGTTGACGTCTGGTAGGATTTAAATGATATTCAATACTTGGAAATAAACTCGTGAAACTTTTCCATGTAAACTACTATTAAGAAAACCAGCATGTGACACAATTAATCGAATCTTTTGTCAGCAACTATGACAAATTCTTCCCAAGAAAATAAATTCTCTCATTCAGGTAAATGATGTTCTGCAAGTAAGAATTTTCCACAGTACATCACCAAATTGACATGAATTAGGCCAGGCAATGGTATATTTGAAATAAAAGAATCTAATAATTAAATCATAACCAAAATGTGACAATTCAGGATAAAAATGTCCTCAGAATGGAACTTTTCTTAGATAATAATCTAAGATTTTGAAGTCATGCATATAAAGCACTTTTGCAATTTTAGCCAATTATCCATAAAAACTGAGTCAGTTTCATATAAATTATAAGTACTTTTGAAAACAGATCAAATATCCCTATCCACAAATGTTTACAGGCAAATTTATACACACAGCACCAAGGGAAGACTTCTGTCATCTGCAAAGCCAACCATACAATGATTAATACGTTCGAAAATATATATTCATCTTAACCACAAGTCTGTTACTTAACGTTCCTTGTTTTCTACGATATTTAATACAAGATTCAGATTATGTAACAAGACGTGGGAGAAAATCCTTCTTGCAATCTCAAAAAAAAAAAAAGCAGAAAACATAACGTCAAAAGGTCTGAATGTCGTAGATTTTCTTACAAGTTATCCAGAGAAAAATGAAAGAGAGATATTTTTGGCCATTAAACATCGTTTGGTACAAAAGTCTACAGGCTCAATACACCATATCAAGACTCTAAATGCCAAGCAAGCATTTGCTCATGCACAAATACAGTCATAAGAACATTCGTAAGACAAGAATTGTCTCATTAGCAACCTATTACACCCATCTTGGACTTTCTGTACAATAACATGATTCTTCGACATTTGAAAGGGTCTAACAGTTCTCACTAGAGACAGAAAACCGCAAGACATTTGGGAAAGCACAGAAGAAGTATTTATAAGGCTTTTTCCCATCTTGGCCAATCAGCTGTCAGCCTAGAAAACTTAAGCCCTTCGGTCGACTTCAAAGCTGGTAACCGACTGGCTGTATACCTCCTGCTGGGGGCATTCCCCCCCCCCCCTCCGGGGCAATGCAATGCTGACCCCAAGGAGTCGTTTACTTTCAGTTTTATAATTTCACAGCATATAAATTTACATACATATATAAAAATATATAAATGAGGACTTCTGTATTACAACTTACTTCCTTCATTATGAACAGCAATTTCTTAGTTTTCTTTAAACTGCTCAGGTTTACAGTTTTTTTTTACAGGCACTGCTCCAGTTCTCACTTCGTGTACAGTACTAAAAAAACCTCCTTTCTCAAATATTAACTCAAGGAGAAAAACTTAACCACATTACAAAGCATGACCTACTCCAAATTTACGACAAAAACTCTGGAATCAAATTCTGAATATAGTGACAAAAGAAAGTATCTCTATATCCATGTTTATTATCATGTACAAATGAATACCTATAAGTGCGTGTTTAGAGTAGGAATTTAAGAGTGAAAATGGCTGGTTAAGAGTGTGGTATCTAATCCCTGTATCTGGAAGCAACGGCAGAAACTCCTTGGTGCGTAGTTTAAATGTGTTTCTAGTAAGAATGTAAGTGTGAAAATAGCAAGAGTGAGGTACTGTACTTGATCCCTTTGTCTGGAAGCTAGGTCAAAAACACCTCGGTGTGTGTGTGTATAAGTATGAGTATATAAGTGTGTGTGTGTGTGTGTGCGCGTATTAGTGTTCGGTAAAGCAAGTGAAATGTCCATAGAATCCTCCACTACAGAATGATGCTTTAAAACTTGTAAGGCTTACAAGGCAGCTTAGGAAAACTATGCAATGATTCTTCAGATAACTCTGGCATGACAGAAAATGTGTAGAGTAACTTTAGTAAAAACAAAGAGAGAGAGAGAGAGAGAGAGAGAGAGAGAGAGAGAGAGAGAGAGAGAGAGAGAGAGAGAGAGAGAGAGAGAGAGAGAGAGAGAGAGAGAATCCTAAAGCAAAAGCATGTGGACTTCATTATAGCAAGAAAAGTACAAAGTTCTTGCTCCCAAGTGTTCAGGTGATCAGAACTGCTCCTACTGTGCGAAACAGAGTGCAACTCTGGAGCCTGCAAGTTGTTTTGTAAATCTGGAAAGACTTTCTATTTAACAGAGTTAACAGGGGACTGAAGAAATGCCTTTGAATGTGTAGTGTAGGAATTTAAGTTCATATGAAGAGAACAGAATGGAAAGTTGAGGGGAAGAAGTAAGAACATCTTTGTTATTCACATGATTTTACAAATTTATCCTGTTTCTGTAGCTAATAACTTTGCAAAAAATATTGGCACTTCGTGGTTCTGCAAACGTTAGCCACTGGGGAAAACTTTATAGCTTTGAGCCTCCAAATTCAAAGTTTACCTAACCTAGACAGCAATGTCCACATAATTTTCTTGATTTGCTGTTGTGCTGAGAAAAAACAAAGGCAATAATTACCTTGAAGGGTGCGATTTGACGAGATCTGATAAAAAAAGATGAAATACAGAAGTCCTTGTACTTACAATTAAATCAATACAATTTGGTATTACAATAATTCTCCCATTATTCAGATTTTAAATCGATACAATTTGGTATTGCAGTAATTTTTCCATTACTCATTATTGAAATTTTAAAGTTGAATTTTTAGCAATAACATTTAACTGATAAAATTACTTGAATTCAATGGGAATTGCAGAAACATATAAACACACACACAAAAAAGAAAATATTATACCTTAACCTAAAAAATCTCCATGTGTCAAGACACTGTAGCACATGTTATTCTAAAATCTACAAAAACCTATCATTCAGAAAAAAATAAAAGCGAATTTCCCAAACAATTTATGTTGAAGTTAAAAGCAAGCAAGAGATACCTTGTTGTTATGGAACTTACATTGTCCACAATGCTTTAGTTCCTAAGTTGAGACAGAACTCTTCTGGCAAGATTTCACTTTTGACAACTAATCGAAATTTCTTTAGTGCCTGAAATAACCTGTATTTTGTATGGCTGCTAGTTTACATGGCTTCATTGTGAGTCAGTCTTAAGGAATGTCTACATGTAACCATAAGCCCTAAGTAATAATATCAGTTAACCAAACAGCCACTATCCTGATTTCTGGGAAGTCCATTAAGAAATGAATTTCCCTTTCATAGTAAAGGTCTAGTAAACATTCAATGCTCTAATGAAAATATTATTGTCTAGTTCCTAAGATGATTTTAATCTTTTTCAAAAAAGTCTATCTATTATTGTAACAGTAAGACAAACTCTTCTTATAACTGGGAATGCTTAATAATTCTCATGCCAAAAGTATTCCTCTCCAACATCCCTTGATGGAGCACCTTTGCTTATTCATATACTTAAGATACCATCGTTAACAATACCTAACTTCACTTAAAGTAACTCTCTGAATTTGAGTTTTGTGATTCATTTACCTAGAGCATAATTAAAAGAAAAATATTATCAAGTAAGGCATTCAATATGACTGAATCATTTACCTAATATACTATTGGTAAAAGTGCAACAGTCCCTTTAAAGTAACGCTACGAATTTGGGTTTACTTATTAAATCATTCATCTACAATACATTTAACAACAATACCAAACTGCTCTGAAAGTACAGTAACACTTTCAATTTGAACCTTCACGTGCAACCAGTGTCTTGAAATATACAGATATACCATGACAATGATGCTCCTGATAAGATACTCTTCAGTAGTTACAGTATTAACTTCTAATTAATGCATGTTTAATGTTAAGCAAGATGCATTATTGTCATGGCAAGCTTTGTACAAAATCCAGAGAGATTCGTTGAATCGCTTGAAAAGAATGACAAGTTCTTCATGCCATAAAGTTTGAGACAAAACTAATATACACTAAATTCTGAAATATCTCCTGTCTTAAACAAGGCCTTTCAAAACCTAAGCTTTAAAGTACAAGCATCAGCGCTTACATAACTTTGCAATAGTGCAAGACTATTGCAAAATTAATTCTAAGGGAACTCTTGATATAAGTCAACAAAGAACCAAGCTATGGATTAAGGCTATATATATATATATATATATATATATATATATATATATATATATATATATATATATATATATATATATATATATATATATATATATATATATATACATATATATACATATATATACATATATATACATATATATATACATATATATATATACATACATATATATATATATATATATATATATATATATATATATATATATATATATATATATATATATATATATATTTATATAAGAAGCTGAACTCCAACTCCCTACTATGAAGGAAGCTAGTTCAAGAATATCTATAAAGATTCATTAAAGATAAATTACAAAAAACATTTGTACTTTTGCCAAAAATGTTACCTATTCTCTAAAGGTGAATGAATACCTCACAGGTTCTGCTCCACACAACTATTCCTAACTACTGTACATCTGCTGTCATGAAGATGTTCGATGGAATCAGTGAAACCTGTTCCCTCCAAATGATGAACTTTTTTGCTACGGGTCATAATTATATGAATGAACTTCAGGAGAAAGACTGAAAATAAAAGCATAACCTACTATTAACCCGATGTGAATATCGTATCCGGGCAAGTATGGATTGAACAGTGACCTGCCTGCTGGATGCTGCAAATCAAAACTGGAAGTCGATGAAAAAGTCATCCTTAAAAATACGTGTTTTTTCCATATGAAATAATAAAATGCAGCCATGAATAATACATAGCTGATATTAAGCTAAGATGGAATTCACGTTTATCTGATATTAAACAAATGAATATTGCACATAGAAATTACGTATCGTGTTAAGTACTAATCTACTTGGTAGATGAAGTTAAAACTGCTTAGAAATTTTTTTGAAGATTTTGTATTCCAAGACATAACTGTTTCAAACATAGGCTGTGTCCTGAAACAATGTTTTTTATACCTAATACTAAACTCATGAACCTTATGCAAAATAAAAATGTACCCTGAAAAATGCCAGGTAGCTAATATCGAATAAGAAAATTAAATTTAACTATATACAGTATCCGGACACCCCAAACTACTCGTGGCTGACAAGAAACTAATACTGTATTCAAGTCAAAACAAAACTATGTATTCTGAAACGTGCAGAACAACTGATAGTTAATATCAATCAAATAAGGAATTCATATTAAAAACCTGTTGGTCCTAAAATAGATTAAGCTGATAGTCATCTTAAACTGGTAAGAAACTGAAATAAAACTATCTTGCAATACGCTCAAGTATTTACCTTATGAATCTTACGTAGACGGGAGTAATGTATTTGTTGTATAGTGAGGTACCGCATAGTTTTATTGTTAAACTTATAAGAAAATTAAGTAACAATACATATATGCCAAGACACTGATCTGCCTAATAGCTGATGGATAAATTCAAACGGAAAATAAACTATGTATTCTGGCATATAATGAATTGACTGACAACAGATATTCAAGTGACTAGAAGCTTAGCAAGACAAACACGAATCCAGAAACATTTGGAGCTATATTTTGTCTAATAACAAACATAAAATTCTAGGTAAATGCTCATTAGTTAAGATTGTGAGATGATATGACCTTTAGGTAAAATAGTTTATACATCCTAAATAAAACTGACCCACCTGATATGTACATTAAACTGAGAAGAAATTAACGTGGAAATATATATTGAAATATTAAAACAATAGCAAGTTTCGGTAATAAAATATATCTCATGGACAGCAGTGAACTACTTCTTATGATAAAGACTTATATAGTTGCTACTTAAAAATTACAAGAAACAAAGACGATCTCTACTCGACGTTGGGTCAGTGGGCACTGTTATGACCCTGATAAACTAACACATGCTGGACAGTAGGCACTGCCATGACCCTGGTTAAATAACACACGCTGTTAATAGGCACAGTTATAACCCTGATTAACTAACACTTGCTGGCTAATAGGCATTGTTATGACCCGGATTAACTAAACATGCTGGTCAATAGGTACTGTTATGACCCTGATAAACTAACAGTAGCTGGTCAATAGGTACTGTTATGACCCTAATAAACTAACACTTGCTGGCCAGTAGGCACTGTTATGACCCTGATTAACTAAGCACATGCTGGTCAATAGGCACTGTTATGACCATGAGAAACTAACACACACTGACCAATAGGCACTGTTATGACCCTGATTAACTAACATGCTGGCCAACAGGCACTGTTATGACCCTGGTTAACTAACACATGCTGATCAATACGCACTGCTATGACCCTGATAAACTAACAATTGCTGGCCAATAGGCACTGTTATGACACTGATAAACTAACACATGCTGGTCAGTAGGCACTGTTATGACCTTGATAAACTAACACTTGCTGGTCAGCAGGCACTGTTATACCCTGGTTAACTAACACATGCTGATCAATGGGCACTGTTATGACCCTGATTAACTAACACTTATTGGTCAACAGGCGCTGTTATGACCCTGATAAACTAACACTTGCTGGTCAATAGGCACTGTTATGACCCTGATAAAACAACACTAGCTAGTGACTATAAACTTTACAGTACTATCATAGTTTTAGTAGTCAATGTCTTTAAGATTATAATCTCTTTGTGTGAAAGTAAGTTGTCTAATACTTATGTTAAAAGGGTAATTTTTTTTTTTTTTTTTATGTCCTGGACGATCCTGGCTTAAGACAGCATCAGAATGAAGTTTTTTTTTTTTTACTTAGCACTTGCAGCCTGTCACACCTGACTTGTATAGGTTCTCATTTGTATTATTTCTTGAAATAATTGTCTTTCATCTGACTTATTTTCTTCATAATCTGTGTTCTTGTTCCTTTTCAGCAGCAGTAATTTTGGCTGTTGTCTTCTCCCAAAATTTTTTTAAAGTTTGTAGTATTCCTGATTTGTAGAAATTCCCATGAGATGTATATAATCTTCTGTCTGCTTTATGCAACATTAAAATACTTTGAATCGTTTAATTTGTTCCCATTTCACACAGAAAACCCTGTAGCGATGAGCCTGCAAAGGAAACAAATCTCTGTAGAAAGCAAATATTACTTGAATACGAAATGAAAAAGCTTAAACCCTTCCCTAATGAGTTGAAATAATAGTTTTTCGTGCCTCTTGACTTAATGCAGTGTAGTGTGGAATGTGACACTAGTTAAAAAGGGGAAAAATCTCAGTAGTACAAACTATATTGTTAAATTTATATTGTTAAATTTATACAGTTAATGGCAGATAGCTAATAAATGTTAATTACACTCAGAAAAGGCAGCCTGGAATGTCATTTTTTAAAGCTCACCTCAATGCTACAAAATCAAGTAAACTCGACCCTTGTACAAATCAGCATACTGTTCAAATTACTTTTTGAATGCAGTGTTGTTTAACATTTCAGATATTGCCACACTTATAAAAAGGTTTAATCAGTCGTGGTTCTTAAAACAATAACTATAATGTTGTGTCACGCAAAATGTTACTTCCAATGCTAGTTGGTTGAAAAAAAGGCTTTGAAATAAATTAGATTCCTAAGAATTGTACATATCAGTAACACAGACCTCTCGATGTTCCTAACAAAACTAGTTATTGCATTCATTTTTCCCAAATTATTCATCAGACCCATAAATCAAATATTCAGCTTTATAACGTATTTTGTATTGAGGAAAACTTTTGAGAAAATCAGCATTTGGCTGAAATAATGAAAAGTAGCACAAATTATTCCCATGTATCCATGAAAGCTTGGAGGACTTATACAACAGTTGTGTGAATTATCTTGTACAATCTCTAGGGTTTATCATGGAGACATTGTCTTCCGTTTTGCTGAAAACTAGACGAGTGAACAAAAAATTAATTATATTCGTTTGTATACCGATATTACCTGATAAACTGATTGGGTAAAAAGAAAATATTGAGTATACACTCCCTTACCATTTACAAGTAATTGGCCACAATATGATATCGGCGTAGAAATGTGTCAACTTCAAGCTCTGTTCGTTGTGGTTTATAAGTGATCAATCCTACAAGATGCCCAGAGACCTGAAATGCAATGAGATTCATTAAAAGTCCAGTCTTTGTTGAATTTAACCCTAACAAAGGTATCAGTAAAGTACAGTATTTTGAGGCTTAAAAAATCGAAAAATATCCTAGCAAGTCTGTGCAATGAATTGATAAACTTGTACCCAAGTACTATGGACAGCTCCAAGTCTTCCTCCTTTTCACTGTCACACTGTAAAGTTCCATTTCCTCCCTTTCATTCCTAAATCAAACTGGAAACTTCCAGTTCCCTTCTTCCATTCCTAAACCACACTGGACATCTCCAGTTCCTTCATCCTCTTCATGTGCCACTCACGAAAGTTCCGGTTCTTTCCTGCCGTTCCTCCCATTCTTCAGCAACTCAGGAATACTCTCGGTCCTTCCTTCACCACCTATTTAGTTGAAATTGTCTTTACCCTCTTTAGAACTCAGCTCTGTTTTATATCTGAGGCAAATAGTTAAATATCTATCTATGCTTATTGCCTTTGGTGCAAGAATCAGGTTTGCTGGGTGTACAGTACAGTACAGGACGCGTGCTCAGCAAAGATTGCATTTAATTAAGTTAAAGTAAGATGAAAGAAAGAAAACATGAACGGAGGTATAATAAAAGGAAAGAAAAGGGGTTGCAGCTAGGGGCCGAAGGAGTGTTGCAAAGAACCTTACGTAATGCCTGCAGTGCACCACGTGAGGTGCACTGACGGCGCTACCCTCCTACGGGGTGAATGGAATGGGGTTTATAAGAATATCGTTCTGTGTAGATGTTCAGTGACGTCGACTGTCAATACATCCTTTTTATAAGGACTCTATACTTAAGAAATAACTCAAGAATGCAATTTCAGACCCTAATCGCGTTTATATAATCTGAAGTGGTATTTCTAGTAAAATATTTAGACCTCAGTCCTTAGCAAATCTTATTAACCTACTTTTATCCGAATGTTCTTACTTTTAAATAAGAACTGTATATATACATACATACATATGTATGTATGTATGTATGTATGTATGTATGTATGTATGTATGTATGTATGTATGTATGCATGTATGTATGTATGTATGTATACACACACAAACCCTTCAGTAACTTCAGCGTTTTCATTGCAAAATGACATGAATATTTTTACTAAATATAAATATATTTACACTCGTATCAACCCCTGAATTGTCGACAGATTTGTGAGCTGATTTCTAAAGATTATTTAACCAGTTACAAAAATAAACTCACCGATTGCAATGGCTGATCCTGCACCGTCGTGGGGGTTGGGTAGCATTCCACCTGGACACCAGTTCCTGGTTCCTGTTACCTGGTTCCTGGGTTCCTGCTTCTTGGATCCTGGTTCCTGGTTTGGGGTTCCTGGTTTGTGATTCCTGGTCCATGGTTTGTGATTCCTGGTCCACGGTTCCTGGTTCCTGGTACTTGATCCCTGGTCCCTGGTTTTTGGTCCATGGTTCCTGGTTCCTTGTCCATAGTTCCTGGTCGATGGTTCGTGGTTCCTGGTCTGTGGTTCGTGGTCCATGGTTCGTGGATCCTGTTCCCTGGTCCATGGTTCGTGGTCCCTGGTTCCTGTTTCCTGGGTCCTGGTTCGTGGTCCTTGGTTCCTGATTCTTGGTTCTTGATCCCTGGTTCCTGATTCCTGGTTCCTGATCCCTGGTTCCTGATCCCTGGTTCCTGGTCCTGGTCCTGGTCCCTCTTTCCTGGTTCCTTGTTCTTGGTCCACGGTTCCTGGTCCCTGTTTTCCGTTTTTTGGGTCCTGGTTCTTGGTCCTTGGTTCCTGATCCCTGGTTCTTGGTCTCTGGTTCCTGGTCCTGGCCCCTGGTTCCTGGTTCCTTGTTCTTGGTCCACGGTTCCTGGTCCCTGGTTCTTGGTTCTTGTTCCTGGTACTTGGTTCTAGGTCCTTGCTTCATGGTTCCTGATTCCTAGTTCTTGGTTCCTGATTCCTAGTTCTTGGTTCCTAGTTCCTGGTCCCTGATTCCTGGTTTCTGCTCCATTGTTCCTAGTACCTGTCTCCTGGTCCCTGATTCCTGGTCCATGGTTCCTGGTTCCTAGTTCCTGTCTCCTGGTTCCTGATTCCTGGTTTCTGCTCCATTGTTCCTAGTTCCTGTCTCCTGGCCCCTGGTTCCCTGTACCGGCTCCCTGGTTCTACAGTTGTTTTGATACACCTATAAAGTCGCTTTGATAACAAGCCAGGCAGTTTCAGTTAAGCAAACTTCATTGATTAAAAGAAAAAAAACATTAAATTTAATTAATAAAAATGGGAAAAAATTTAAGTGATTCAAATATCTCGCATCTTGATTCTTTTGCTATTTATGACTCTCTAATAATTTCGCGATTCTAATTTAAAAAATTATCAATAAGTATTTTTTTTGGTAAATCTAAATTTGTAGGGAAATAAGGATTTATTTTGCGATTCTAATTTATTATAAAAAATAAAAAATGTTTAGTAAAAAATTCAACAATAAACTCGCCATATTGGACCAAGTGACACTTTCAATTTACTTAGTTCTCTGCTAAGGAATTGCGCAGGAGAGAGAGAGAGAGAGAGAGAGAGAGAGAGAGAGAGAGAGAGAGAGAGAGAGAGAGAGGGGTACCTTATGACTCGACCGATTTATGTCGGTACCTTGACTTGTATCAAATCGAATTAATGGATATATTGAAACGACTTGAAGTGAACCGGTCTTAGGCCTATGCTTTTTAGGCTTTCAAGGGAAGACTTGTCTGTAAATGAAAAAATAGCAATCTACATTAATTCATTACATATAATTAACAATCTATCAAAATAGAATAGAATTTGCAATTTAGACCGAAGGCCAAGCACTGGGACCTATGAGGTCATTCAGCGCTGAAAGGAAAATTGAGAGCAAAAAGGTTTGAAAGGTGTAACAGGAGGAAAACCTCAGAGCAGTTGAAGCACTATGAAACAATTGTTAGGAGAGGGTGGAAAGAAAGATGAAAGAAAGAATATGAAAGGAAGTACAGTAAAAGGAATAAAAGAGGACGCTGCAAAGAACCTTAAGTAATGCCTACAGTGCACCGCACAAGGTGAACTGACGACACTACCCCCATTCGGGGTATTATTGACGATCACCCCATCACTGGTTTCAAATTTCTCTCTTCAAGACATAGCAGGAAAAATGTCTAACTATCATTCAGTAATGTCTACTGCAACTGACACTAATTATTATTATTATTATTACCAATTTCTGATACTAAATACGACCCTGAATTTATCTTATGGTTCAGAATCTGCACACGATTGACATACTCTAACAGAATGGCAGGCAGTGTGCCATTTCCTTCATAAAATACAGCTGATATTTTGGTGCTACTATAATAGGCGGTCTACCTGCGTGTTTCTACACTGTCTCGCCGTGTTTAATACTAACCCCACTGGGATCAAAAGTCCCTAAGCCCATTTGATCACATTTGATCCCCAAGGGGCTAGCACTAAAACACATTTGGGTCAAGATTTTGCAGCATTTATTTCAACTACTTAATGTATTGGAATTAATGATAATTAATGATAATTGACTCGACCAATCATTAACATTCTCATAAGGTATTTCCTTAAATCCCCTAGACTAAGTCTGGCCGAAAAATGTACGGACATAAGGCCACGCACGAGTTGGGTACTTGAGAAAACTGAAGTTATTATTTCAGACGCCAGTGTCTCTAGCTATTAATGAAAAATTCTGTCACCATTAATTTCGTAGCTCATACCCTATATCTAAGCGTTTTTCCAGTTAAACTCAAAGCCATGCTTGTGTATTCTCATATCAGACATATTTCAAAGTATTTATCAAATTAATGGAAACAAGTATTACTGTATTTACAAATTCAAAACGAAGTTACTTAACCAAGAGACCAGTACCCTTTGAAAGCCTCTGAATATACTGTCATTAATGATATACCAATCTTATGTAATCACCCTCGGCCATATAGCGAATCAGCATGGCAGTGACCACTATCTGTCCTTTTGAGGAAGTAATTAATTCGGTATCATGGAGCCTACGTCGATTTACAAGTAAAACCAACTAATTAACAGGTTAAGACACTTAATGAGTGCATAATCTCTATCGAAAATTAAAAAAAAAGTCACAAACTACCTATCATTGGTGTTGAAAATTGTCCATAACTTCAACATTCAAAACTTTCAAACTAAGTGAGAGAGAGAGAGAGAGAGAGAGAGAGAGAGAGAGAGAGAGAGAGAGAGAGAGAGAGAGTGCCAGCCCATTAAATTAATCTTAACCTAACCCTTGTCAGAATCGAGAGAATCCCGGATTTTTCATCAAATCACAGACTAATGAAATAACAGGTGGGCGTGGCAGGGGCTTTGAGCTGTCAAACTTGAAAACCGCTGATTTTAAGCTATGCAAAATGGGTGCGTTTAACAAGCGCTCGCACGCGCGTGCGTACGCGTATAAATTTCCCATTCTTATCACCTAGCATCCACAGATCCTATCCCGGGAAGAACTGGGGCAAAAACAGAAACGATATATTGCTATTATCATTCAGAAGATGAGCCCTTCCCATTATGGAACAAGAAGCCCACCAAAGAGGCCATTGACTTAAAATTGAAGCTTCCAAAGAATATGTCGTCCTTTTGTGCTTTTGACGGCCATATTTGATAAGCGTCATAATATTACTACAAAGACCTTAAATTAATCAGTTAAAAACTGTCTCTAAACTGAATTAATGGCCATACCTTTAAATAATTTGAGAAATATAAGCTGGGTCTCGCTAAAAGCTATCGTCTACTGTGATCGTGGTTGTTCCCTTAATTCAAACAGTTTTTATGTTGCGGACTCTTGATGCTTATTTGGGAGATACTCGAGTAATTGTTGCGTGAATTATGGAATGATTGATGAATTAAGTTACGAATTCATAATGTTGGCTGTTGCTTACCAATGTCACCCAGAGAGAAAAACAATGAATAAACCCTAATTTTTTAGTTTTTTTTTTTTTTTTTTGACATCTAGGGCGATATTTCAGTTCCGTATTACCTCGGGTCTTGCTATGCGATTCCCCTCACTTGAATTTTAGTTTATTATTGGATAGTAATTATTGCCATATCTACTTTTGCTTCTTCTAACGACCAGTTCCTTGTTTTATAAAAAAAAAACTTGTTTTGCGTTTTGTATTTTTGCCTTGTTAGTGCTATAACATCACCTCGTCGGACTGAAAAGTGAAATCGAACAGATTCCCAAAAGCTCCTTGTATAGATTTATTTTTGAATATATGTACCCGTGCATAATTGTGGTTTAGTTTCCCCGTAATCATTATTTTATAAAACACCTATCATACTTTTCTGTTTGGGGATTTAGAGTACAATAAATCTAGGTAGTTGGAGCCTTGCCACATTGCCTGAAATAAATAAGGACCATATCGTTTGTGTTGGTTTCAACAGAACAGATGTCCAATTAGGCCTCTCACCTCTTCAGCACCTTGCTACAACTTACGATAAAAGTTCTGCTATGGACTCAGCCCCCCACCACAAATACATTCAAGAGTTTTAGAACTGTCACAGAAATTAGGAAAGACACGTCTGGAGGAGTATACATTAGCCTTCCAGCTTAGAAGGACTTACCAATCCACAAACATTTCTCGAAAACTTAGGAGAGTTTAGATTCTGGGGAGGACTGTACCACTATACTTCTTTCTCGCAGTGGACATTTTGAAACTAGCTAGTGGTCATTCGACCCTAAAAAGCCCACAACATCAAGAATACCCATTAAGAAAGAAATAAAAACTACTTTGAAATGCCTTATTCTTTACCAAAGTCTCTCCATCTCGTGAGTTTGTTTACAAAATCGTCCACTTCCCTTCACGTTTAGAACTACACTGAGTCTTCCAAAATAAGGACGGGAATTGGTTTGACCAATCAGAGGCCTACACCATAAACATTGCCGCTAACGCCTCATTTCAATGGCTAAAATCTTTGGGTTTTGGCAAAGCGTTTTCCTAAACGATTTCCCATTGGCTGGTGAGACGAAAACCCATTTTCGGAAATTTCTATGAAGATTATTTTTTACCTCAAATTCAAATTCAAATTCAAAAATTTTATTGACATAAATTAATACATCAAAAGGAGTGTACAGCATGCTGTAACACCCACTCATTCTTTCTAAAATACAATCTCAATGTTTACAATAAGTGATAGTATTTGTAAATTGTAAAATATAATGCAACAATATAATGTGCCTAAGATAAAGTATAGGGCTTACAGACAATATTCAAAATCTTATGTCCATTTTTTTAAACTTTCGTAGTATATCTTTTATAATAAGATCACTTATCATATAACAAATTTGCTCTTCATATTGCAAACCATTCTTTCTGAATTCTTTCAGCTCGCTGCATGCCATTAAGTAGTGTTGTAAAGTGTGGCTCCTCTGTTTGTGACAGAGTTTACAGGACACACCATCACCATTTATTCTATACTCCCAGTAGTACTTATATCCTAACCTCAATCTCATTATAAAATAATCATATCTGACAGGTAGCTTACCATAGGTTACCGTGCAATTTTCAGTCACTTTGATATGATGATTCATACTCTGACTCCCATTTCTCAGAATTTTCCTGTAGTTCTCTGTTTCCCAGTTCTCCCTTTTCCATCTCATTCCAGCTTTTATGCTTCTCATATTTAGTTCACCATCAATATCAATTAAGAGTTTCTCATTCCAGCTTTTATGCTTCTCATATTTAGTTCACCATCAATATCAATTAAGAGTTTTTGGGCCCCATATTTAGCAAGATCATCTGCAACATCATTGAAGTGAATACCACAATGTGAAGGTACCCAAACAAACAGAACATCACAGCAATGAGACTCTAATTCAAATATTAACTTTTTGCATTCAGTTACAAGACGATAATTGCACGGGTACTTAGCATTTAAAGAGAATATAGCACTCTGACTATCAATAAAAAAATAGGCTGATTTTTTCTTTGAGAGAACTCATTTCAGGCCCTCATGGATTGCATGTAATTCAGCAGTTGTACTTGAGCATATATTTCCAATACGCCATGAAAGACGTTCTTCAGAGCAAACATGAGATTCAGAATAATCCCTCATTATTATGCCACACCCAGCATTTTCACGATCTACTGAACCATCACAATACACATGTATGACATTATGTTTACAATATCCAGCAATTTTTTCAAGAAACATCTGCCGTAACTCTATAGAGCTATATTCAGCTTCTTGAAAATCAAGTTTTTCTACATCAACATTAACAACTCTGTTATCCCAGGGACATAAATTCTCTACCTTAGGAGAAATCTTACAATAATTGAAAACACCATATTCAGACAATACTTTACACCTTCTACGGCAATATGCGTTAAGTTTAATATTACCTCTTCCATAACAAGCTTTATTGATAACAATTTTGAGAAAAACATCACCCCTCCTTATTAATCTTATGACTGCTGCCCCTAACAACTCTTACTCTGTAAATAACACTAGTTATGTTCAACTCCATCCTCATTACCTCAATACGCGTAGTTCTAGGACACCCCAGTATTATACGCATTGCTTCATTCTGTACAATTTCCAGAGGTTTAAGCTTACACTCAGAATATGATGCCAACAGCGGCGCAGAATAATCTATAATTGATCGCACAGTAGATATATATATATTGATCTTAGTATATGTATACCAACACCTTTTCCACAATTTGCCAAAACCTTTAATGGTCTTAATCTTGCCATACAAATATTCTTAACATAAGATACATGTTCATAATTTGTGTTAAAACTAATATTCATGCCAAGATATTTGTATGTACTAACCTTTTCTATCGGGAATTCATTTAGTCTAAATATTGAATTATCAATCTTCCGATTTTGATATTTAGTCTTCCTTTCATTTATAACAAGTCCCATATACAAGCACAATCTCTGTAGTTCAGATAGTGCTTCCCTCATTAAGTTTTCAGATTTACATTGTAATAATATATCATCAGCATATATAACAATTTGTGTGCCAGCAGGAAAATCATGACGAGCTATTTTATCCATAAGCACATTCAACAACATGGGGCTTAAAACTCCTCCCTGTGGAGTACCCAACTCTAGGCTATGTTCATCTGAACAAACTCCTTGAAACCACACACTTCCTTTTCTTCCACTCAAATAATCTGCAATCCAACCAAGTAACTTCCCTTTGACACCTTTGCACACAAGTTCCTCTAGAATAACATCCTTGTTTGCTTTATCAAATGCCCCTTTTAAGTCTACAAAAACACGACAATTTACTTCAGCATTACTTAATGCTTTTAACACACAATCAGAAGTAGACTTACCTTTCATAAAACCATAAAGATTTGTGGACATCATATCTCCAATCTTATAGATTAACCTATTTAGTATCACTCGCTCCATCATTTTACATAAACATGATGTACGGGAAATAGATCTATAATCATTGTCACCCTTAGAAATGGGTATAATAAGGGCAGTCTTCCACAAAACTGGTAGCCTCCCATTCTTAAATGACAAATTAATAAGGTCCAAAATGGGACTATCCTTCATAGTTATAAGACAATTCAAAACATCATAAGTGAGCCCATCTGCCCCAGGAGCAGTTGACTTACCCCTTTTCACAGCTAATAGGAGTTAATCAGCCACTATTGACACACAAGAATCATCACTAAGCATAATTTGTCTAATTACCAACTGCCGCCTTCTCTCTTTCCTACTATTTATAATACTTTGTAAATTACAAGGGAGACTTTCAACACTAGATGAATACGCCCATTTTTTCATTAGCTCATCCGCTTTTAATTTTGGATTGGAATGCGCAGCTATTTTCCGTTTTACACCTCTAACCTTATTTACATTATTCCAAATAGCACTCAAAGACTTAGATAATGCAATTTCACCTAAAAAGTTACACCAATATTCAGATCTCGCCTCTTCCTTAATTTCTGTTGATAATTCAGCAACCTTCATCATGGTATCTCGATTCAATTGATCATTAGGATTCTTACTCCAATTACTTTGACATTTCCTCAGTATCTTACTCCAACTTTTAACCTTTACATCATTACAGTAATCTGGTTTTTTCTTTGTCTGGACCCTACAGGGCTGTCTTTGAGTAAGGGCTTACTCAAAGATTTTTCAATAATAGAGAGCACATCTGTATAAAAAACATTCTCATCATCAATACTTAATTTCTTATACTCCTTATACCAAGCATATATTTTTTTGCAAAAATTATTTCTTTGATTTTCATTTTCCAAACTATATCGCTTTCTTTTTTGTGAATAGATCATTCTATCCACCTTCATATCAACACATACTGCAAAATGATCACTTAACAGTTCAGGAACAAGAGCAACCTTTATTTCAACATTATCTTCATTAAACAGTATTGCATAATCTAACCTACCACCTTTTACATGTGTTGGCGTATTATCACCGAGTACTTTAATATTTTCATTGGCATCTAATATAGATTTAAGTTCAAGACCATTCTTATTACAAGTTCCACCAATACTTCCATAATTAGGGTGGCGTGCATTTAAATCACCAACTAACAAACAGAAGTCACTAAAAGTATTAACAGGGAAATCATCCAACGTCAGGGAGTCGGCACGAACGTACATATTAACAAAACAAAATTAACCATCTTTGAAATATACATTGATACATATACATTCAGTACCATTCCGCTTATAGGAACTTAGTAGAGTAGCAGGAATGCTATTCTTAATGAAAATGATCAATCCACGTGTATTAGTATCAAAGTCCGCTACTAAATCAAATCGCTGATAACCATTCAGATTAATTTGAGACACATCATGCCCCACTTCTTGCAAAGCCATTATATCTACATCATTAGAAAGCATAAAGGCATGGACATCAGTTTTCCTTTTCCTAAGACTGTTAATATTCCACGATATTATTTTCAAATTATTCATATCCATTATGCTGTAATTTTTCCCTCACTTTTTTCACTGATAGAAGCACATCTTTTTTTAAACGCTCAGTAGGATCATTCATGTAATTAACAACAGTGTCTAAAACAGAAAACATATTTTTAAGAATATTCCCATTTTCTTTCCCATTACAAGAACCTTGGCTTTTACTCCTACCACTGTCATTTGTTGATATCAAATTACCTTTACTCATATTTTCACCAGCCCTAACTTCCTGTGACAAACATTCATTTTGCTTACCAATTATTGATTGGAGATTTCTGACACTTTGTGATAAATCAAGTACTATACTCTTGAGACTTTCAATCTCAGTACGTAACTCTTGAACAACGTCACTAGCCACATTACCCTTGTTATTTATAATAGTTGAACTGCCCGAACTACCCTTTTCTCCCTCCACCATAACCTTTCTCTGCGCTTCTCGACGCAACCAAACGTTCCCTTCCTGAACATTTACATTAGCTCTTTCATGTTGATTTTTGGATATCTCACTCGTATTTGATTTTTCTGTTGGCCTCTTAGGACAGCTCCAATCATTGGCATTATGTTGAGCACCACAATTACAACATTTTCTGGTAACGTTTTCAGATTTTTTTAATTTTTTCTATGCACTCCAAAGAATCATGCCCTTTTCCACAATATCGACACCGAAATTTATTATGTAAGCACTTATAGGCCATATGACCCCATCTGCTACACTTATAACACAGGACCAGCATTTCCTCATACACCGCCATTTTTTTATAGCCCAGACAATGCACAAAAATTCGATCAGGTGGGTCACTTCCTTTAAATAATCCTATCAACTGAGGTCTTGCTTCCATATTTCCTTTCACTCTTACTTCACGCCGTTTTATCCAAGCAAACATGCCAGTATCCAATACATCTTCAGGATCCAAATAAATCGGGTAATCAAACAGGATGATTTTTGTCAACCTTTCATGACTCTGAGGAGCCTCAAGCACAACGTCTTCAAATCCAACAGATGTTAAATGATCAACTGCATAATTATCCTTAACTATTATGAAAGGTCTGTTCCTTCCTTCTTTGAAAAGAACTCCAAACTGCTTGTGAGTCTTTGCCAATCTAACTGCCCATTGAACTTTCATATGGTATCCCATCTCCAAATTGACAGGGAAATAAAGACGCTTACCTCTATCACCTTGCATATCAATTTCAGTCTCTTCACCTGTAGGAGGGTCAACAAAACTTCTAACTCTCTTATCCCCCTTCTTTGACTTTCTCTTCCTCTTGCCATCAATAAATCCATCCTGATGTTCAGATCCACTACTCGACATCTCCAAGTCCTCAGCGACCATCAATACCTCTTTGTTCGAAATATGATTTGGAATTTTCAAGTCAAGTATACAACCCTGTGTACTTGTTCCGCCCACAGCACGAACGGGAGCTCCAGCCATGACCGTGGTCGAGACGGGAGTGAATAACTCGACCTAGGAAGGCATCCCAGTAGGTAAAGCCCAGTGGGGTTTGCCTGCCTCAGGAAATACCCCAAGCAAGAAGCCCCGAGGGAGTTCCCTGTGTGGAGGAAAATCAGCTCAGACCAACTGACCTTTCACAGACTCTGATGACCCCTGACACCATGTGACGTCACTCGCGACCTTCCTGCCATCTGACCTCAGACAGACTTTTCCTGAACCCTTATCTCCTTCATGTTCTGCTGACCTTCTTTGTTCTTCTTACTCCACACTAAGGGTGGACCCAGACTTCTGCTGTTCATGAAGTTCTTATTTATCATTCTTATTGACATATTTACTTCTTATTATCTTTGTTTTTATTATTTCAGTTTCATATTGCTTCGAAATGTCTACTTTTTTCACGAAACTTTCCCTTTATCTTATTCGTTATTTTTCTGTCTTATCGCTGTCAACTCTGCTTTATTCTTTTCCCTTATTCAATCATCTGTTACCTTCATCATCTCCTTAGGTTTAGTATTTGTCTTTCAATTTCCATCCACTTTCCTTTCAACTTCGTTTCTTAATCAGCTTTTCTTTCGGGTTGTGTTTGAATGAACGACCGAAAGTGTCCAACCGCCAGTCTCACTGCCACTTGCCCTATTAACTGAAATGTGGAGACCTTTTCCCGTAGAGTTTCACCAATGTTCTCGTATAAGACTTCTCATTCTCTCCCGTCAAGCTTTATTGTCTCAGATCACCCACGTCTTCTCGTCTGCGGGTTTAAACTTCACTTAGGGGCCGCTCAAGGAACACTGGCCCGTGCTGGTATAAGGCCACTGTAATCTCCAGAATAATCCATAACATTAGATACATCATTCTAATTCGGGGTTTATCTTCTGAATAATAATAATAATAATAATAATAATAATAATAATAATAATAATAATAATAATAATAATAATAATGATAATAATCATTCATACCCTCTTCTCTCTCTCTCTATCTCTCTCTCTCTCTCACACTCTCTCTCTCTGAATATCAATGAAGCTCCGCACATTGCTAAAGTTATTAATTTAATAATAATGTTCATGTGTTTGATGGGTCCGTATTCAAGGTTTAGGCAATGTATTGAATTTTGTGTATCGAAAAACTGGAAAAAATTAATTGTTATTTTGCATCAAAATTGACTCATGAAAACAACATTGTAATATATTGCAACTGGGTCCTCCAGCTGGGTAAAATGCAGTATTTTAAGTCTAATCATGCACAGGATTGCGAAATTGAAAATTGCTATCAGTGCAGACTATGTCAAAACTAAAGGAGACAGTATTTTAAAATTTGCTTTTTTTTATGACCTCTCTTACAGATAATTTATCTCTTTATTTCTTATTTATAATCGGGATGCTTCCCCTGTTGGATCCCTTGGCTTTGAAGCATTCTGAGTTGTCAATAGCAATATTTAGCTTTGTACGTTGTCTGTGAAGTTATTATTCATGCTATGACGCTCATTCTGGTGTCATTATACAGTGGAATGCGTGTACCTTATTCTGGTATATTCAAAAGAAACATATAAGCAAAATTTAATAATGTCAGGATGAGTTAAAATCGTCAAAAAAATAACCAGTCTCAGCATCTTAAGCCACTCTGGGGCTACTTTCCGTATGATGCACGATCAGGCTTGCAACCTAATCAACTCCTTCATTATAAAAAATTATGCAATAAACATTCTTGTTTTAATGAAATTACTGTTGCCTAATAAACCTCTGTATACCAATTGAATTGTCTTCGAAAACGGCTCTTCTGATGCTTTCCTTTTCGTCTGAAATTATCTCGAAAAATGAGCAGCATCACAAACCCATTGCAAATATCATCTTAGACTAAAGCTGTCGACAGAATCTTGCAACTCCAAGATGGGAGGTGACTGAGCTCTCTATAGGCTATCTCCCAGATGAATCATTTTGCATCGTGGCCTTTACATTATTATTATTATTATTATTATTATTATTATTATTATTATTATTATTATTATTATTATTATTATTATTATTATTATCAGAAGTAGTGGTAGTAGTAGTATTATGATGTGATATCACTTAAACAGAACACTAAAAAAATTGGTATATTTAGTAAGCAATACCCCACTCTATGCCTACCAAAATAAAGCTGAAATTTCTCAAACATTATAGATTATCTAATAAACATTAATAAAACTATCCTAACTCGAATTACTGACATTGCAAGCTTGAAATTATCTGCATAAATCTCAGCTAGCTTTCACGAACGCAATATATTCAATGAAACGTCTGATATTCATTATCATTTATATTTATCCATATTTTTTTAAAAAGGGGCAAACCTCACAAAAGACTAGACCGTTTGATAGTTCGGAAACTAGCATTATCCAATTAAAACACCGGCGCCTCGTTTTCCCCCAACTACCGAAGGGCCTCAGGTGACTGTGACGTATGCAAAATCAGCACTCGAAACTGGATTGGACCGGATTTAATTTCAGAATCGTGGACTACAGACGCCATCTATTGATTGCCCCAAGCAAAACGGTGTTCAAGCAGAAAACTGTTGTGCTTTTGATGGCGAGGCATGATGAAAATTGCCGAATAAGTGATTGCAATGACTGAATGCAAAAATAGAGTTTGTATTCAGTTATTTATGCCTCTTGATGCCTAGCAAAGAAGTGTTTGAAGCCAAATGCATGAAAATGTACGAGGGAATTCACGAATTGGGTTCTGGTAATACATACACTGCCCGGGACTGTCAACCGGCAAAAAGATAGAATTGCCAACAAAATATGATTATTCCACATATTATTATAGTCTAAACTATGGCAAAACTAGGGGTACTTTATAGAGAGAAGGATTCATATTATTATTCTTAGCTTTATTCTCTGCAAAACCTCACATAAATGATATTTTTCTTTTGGTTCGCACTTTTAATTTTTTCAAGGGTTTGCATGGCTGGCCACAGGGCTACAGGGTGTAGCTACAGGGTGTCAGCACTGGGATTCTTTTTAAGTTTTCTCCAGACTAAATGAGTCCAGAAAACCATCACTGGGTACGTTCAAATACCTCCTTCGATGATGCATTTTATAAAGGTACAAATTTCCGTACATTAACGTATTTCATCTTGAAGATAATGGTCAGTATATAAGAGATTTTACATAGCTGATATCCTAAAAGAAAGATATTTGTCCTTCAAGTTTCTCATAACCTTCCACAAGGTTATAAAGACTGAATTCTCTCCTAGAACTGTAATGAAGTCAGAATATCCTCTGTATTAATATCATATAAAGAAAACGTACAATAAAAAGGTCAGGAAATGCTTAAAATGATAGTGATACTGATATGGGTAATAGGATTACCAAGTGCAAATGTACTTTTAAATTTTTTGCCGGGAGAAATTGGGTATAATTCTCATACAAATTGATGGAAATTACATCTGTTTTTTTATATATATCATTCTATTTATATTATTCGTATCCCCAGGGTTGCTTCTCGATTTCCTATCGTATCCAGGAGTTTTAAGGTTGGTCATTCTGAGTTACAAATTCCGACATATTTCAACCTCAAATTTCGAATTTCCACGAATTTTAGCAAACTTGAAGCATACTTTCAACCAGAAACAATTATTTTGATTGAATATATCTCCAAATTGGCAAAATTTTGATCAAAATATAATTTAAAGGATTCACGAGGTGTGCTTCGATTAGTCCTTGGTGTGTCATGAATGCCAACTTTTTAGACTTTTAAACGAGAGAGCTTTCTTACTTTTTTCACATTAGTTGATAATTTTTGGATCAAAAATGACGAAGTATTCCTTACGAGAATCGTTGACTATCTTTCGCTCCCTGATTTTCGTAAAGAATAGTTCGTCATTGGCCCTGAATTGCATGTTGAAGCCTCTATTAATGTTGGTTATCCTGCTTCCTCTCCGGACAAGGAGCAGCCATTGTTTGTTACCAGAACGAAATTCGTCCCTTCTGAAAACTTTTCACGGTCTTCAAAAGGTCCCCTAATTAAAGATCAATTTTAGAAATATATACAAATTCTTACCCTAATGGTTATCATATATATTGATAAAGGATTTATTCGTGGTCTCGCTAAATGAATATATAATAGTTTCGTCTTCAAACAACCAAACTTCATCCAAAGATTGTCATAGCACTCAATAGATGTCTTTAGTGTTCGATCTTGAGCAAACTTTACTTAATAAAAAATATCTTATATTTGCCATTATTAACACGTAATACCTTTTCTTTAGTATCACTAGCAAGCATAAATTTTTTTTTATAATTAATGCCTTTCGTCATATAATGATATAAATATCTTTATCTTTATAATGATTTTAGTTGATTTATGAAATTTAAAAGCGAGGCAGACGAGATTTCTATAGCTAACCATTATTATTATTATTCAGAAGATGAACCTTATTCATGTGGAACTAGCCCACAAAGGCCACTGACATAAGATTAAAGCTCTCAAAGAATATTATGGTGTTCATTCGAAAGAAGTAACAGAAGGTAAAAGGGAAATACAGAAAGCGCAGATCAGTTATTAGTAAAACTGATAAATTAACAAATAAATAAATAAATATGCATTAAACCTGATGCTAGAAAATAACACATGTTAATCACATCAGCTTGTCAGGCTTGGATTATCCTAACTTTTCACCCAACATACATCAAAGGGCATTTGGGTTAATTTGATATATATATTAAATAATTTATAATGCCCACAGAGGTTAAGTCCCTAGGCATGCCCCCACCCCCATCAGACCCCCAGCAGTCACTGGCTGACCACTGCATTGCAATGGCAGAAACTCAGATGCCTTTCATATCCAATCTTTTGCTGGATCTTCTGAAATAAAGATTTTCTGGCCAATTTCCATTTTACGATTAACAAGCTGAATATTTAAATATTTTAATCATTATTATATTGAATTTTTAAGAGGATTCCCAGTTATTTTATTTGCGTGTCTATATCCATTTATTTACCTGTTAATAACTTTTTTTACTTCATACTGGAGGTAATAATAATCTTCATTGAAATTTCTGAAAATGGGTTTTCGATTCACCAGCCAATAAGGAACCGTCTACGAAGACGCTTTACCAAAACCCAAAGATTTCAGCCAATAAAAGGAGTCGTTAGAAACAATGTTTATGGCGTAGGCCTCTGATTGGTCAAAGCAATTCCTGTCCTTATTTTGGTCACAGCGGTAAGCCTCAGTGTAGTTCTAAACGCGAAAACGGAAAGGTAGTTTTGATATACAACAGGTGCAGTAGAAATGGCAATAAGGACATCGCTAAGAACGAGGAGTTTCCAGGTAGTTTTTTCTCTTATTGGAAATCTTAAGACGTTTGTAGGTAGTTTTTTTCTGACATTATTGGGTCATATTCTTGCTTTTGTAGGAGGTGGAGGTTTGAACCACCTTTGGGAATCTGGAAAATGTTATGGAGAGGAGTATTGTGGCCACAGGATTGGGGATTTTGAACAATTTCGAAAAATACTCGTAGATTGTGAAGTCCCCCAGGGTTGGAATCTGCAGCCATTACTTGAGGCTCTTTGCAGCGTTCCTTCAATGGGCCCCCTAGCTGCTACAACACCTTTCGTTCCTTTTACTGTATCTCCTTTCATATTCTCTTTCTTCCATATTACTTCCCTCAACCCTCTCCTAACAAGGGGTTTTCCTCTTGTTACGCCTTTCAAACATTTTCACTGTCAGTTTCTGTTTCAGAGCTGAATGACCTCATAGGTCCCAGTGCTTGGCCTTCGGCCGAAATTCTATATTCAGTTCAATTCAGGGTTGGAATACCCATGGTACAGTATGCTGTTCAAAAGGATTTTCCAGTTTTTTTTTTCTTTTTTAACCAAAAATATGGTTCAGGGCCTGTGACAGACCTCTCTCTCTCTCTCTCTCTCTCTCTCTCTCTCTCTCTCTCTCTCTCTCTCTCTCTCTCTCTCTCTCTCTCTCTCTCTCTCTCGTGTCTGTCTCTTTCCCTCTCCTCCATCTGAAGGAAAAGGAGTCATGGCTATCAATCAGATTTGTGGGGGGGGGGCCGTGATTGCCGTATTCACCTTAATTTGAATATTATAATAATAATAATATAATAATTCAACGAAGGAAAAGCAAAGCAAATGAACCTCAACTATGAGGAGTTGACACAACGTTCCTTCCCGGGCGATTCCCAGTCGACAAGTTGCTGGAGGCGGGTGTTGGGGAACAACAAAGGCCTCACTCACACCATTTCTGAGGACAAGACCTGGAAAACCCCATAAATAATAATAATAATAATAATAATAATAATAATAATAATAATAATAATAATAATAATAATAATAATAATATCCCCTTTGTCTGTCATTTGGCCACTTCTCATCAGATTCCAGTCACATAACATGGCGGGACCTTTCGACATGACATCGCTTAGACAGATATATATTTTGATATCACAAACAATGGGGTATTTTGTCTTATTTTTCTCGTTCCCGAGGGACGTCTTTAGCTGTGAACATGAAAGGTTCAAATCATCGAATGAAAGCCTTTTCAAAGAGGGTCCAGATTCCACATACGAAAAGAAGGTTGTTGGTAAATTGAATATGGTTTTATTTGTCTGGTTTCATTGGCTTGAGAGAGAGAGAGAGAGAGAGAGAGAGAGAGAGAGAGAGAGAGAGAGAGAGAGAGCGGTCAGTGTGAATGTAACCTTCTCTCTGATGTAACGTAGAGGACGTCCACTTTAACTAAAGTAGTGATGACGGCACTCTTTGTAAGTGCCAAGTAACGGAGAATCATGAAGTGACTGACACTTAAGGATAGAAGTACGAAAGGATATAATGAGTTAAGGATCACCTCATGCTACGGTTGACGGACTCCAGCCGAAGACAAAGTCAGAGCCAATCAAGCGATGTGAACAGGAGAACTGGAGACGTTAATTAAGATGGCCGTCAGTTCGTTTTGAATTTTGAATCATCCTTGAAGCCTTTTGCCGCCCAACCCTTTTCCCCCCACACAAACCAACATGACCTTCCCACACCCATGCACGCCCACACACTGCAGAAAGAAGGCTTCCTTCCTTGTCTCCTTGTTATGAAAACCAGCCGATGGACGGAGGAGGAGGAGGAATCACATCGGCCTAAAAGGCTCCCCTCTACCATGACCTGTCTTCTCTCACTGAGTGACACAATTATTTATTATTATTATTATTATTATTATTATTATTATTATTATTATCCTGACAGTGACCAGCTGAGCATGTAAAAGTAGTTTCCTTCTTGGACAGTTGGAGAATGGCTTAGTTCTTTAACCTGCAAGTAAATGAATACAGGAACCGGGTTATATACAGTCAAACTACAGTGGAATCTCTCTCTCTCTCTCTCTCTCTCTCTCTCCAAATTCAAAAATAATTCCTCCCTAAATGACGATAGCAATCGTACGTGTCCATCAGTCGAGAAACTTGTTATGCGCCACTTCCATCGAAATTCGGGAGGGACCAGGGTTCCCTTCTTCAAACACTCTAGTTGAAAATGTGGCCTAAAGAAAGACGCTAGGCGCCACCTTTATCACGGTCGAGAATTGCTCTTAACTGAAAGAGTGTTTTCCCTGACGCCAGTCACAACTCGCCTGTTTCTGGAGAGTCAGTTTCTTCATCGATAATTAAATATTGTTGCGCGCCTTGAAGTGGGCCAGCTGCTCTGAGAAGCACTTTTCTGGGGGGCCGTTATAAATAATTGTTATTACTTGGGGACACGTGGTGCTGTGAGTGTCAGGCCAACTGACCCAAGGTTGCCAGATTGGGCTACAAATCACAAATTGGACTACTTTTTACACTTTGGGCGACCAGATTTCACAGTCTGCTACTTGCGACTTTTTGGGCTACTTTTGATTTGACTGGGCTCTTTTATTCGATTTGGGCTGCTTCCATTCCTTTTGTATAATAATAATAATAATAATAATAATAATAATAATAATAATAATAATAATATACTGCAACAGACTGGCAATAGTGTATGATTCCAGTCGTACGTTACAAGTATGTTGAATGTTTTTACCTCAGCAGATACCTATTGCAACACGCAAGTGAAGTGAAGTAATGTTTTGGTCCGACCGTATCATGTGTCAGTAGCTTTGAGCTATCAGTGATCAGGCACGGTGTCTGTGATTACAGTCCGTTAGTCCGAAGGCCCGGTAGTCCGAAGGTCCGATAGTCCGAAGGTCCTATAGTCCGAAGGCCCGATAGTCCGAAGGCCCGATAGTCCGAAGATCGATCAATTCTAATCAAATAGAGGCTACCATGTGACCAGTGCGAAACACAGGGACTCCGTTACTGGACATACCTTTTATCTTTGTATTTATTTCTCTCAAATCTGTCTATGTTTTACTATTTTTATTGTCGTTATTACATAGATTTTCATTCTTATGGTCAATGTGCAATATACTATCCACGTCCTAGGATTTTTCTGTATTAGGACGTGGATACTACTGCACATTGACTGTAAACAAGAAAAGCTATGTGATCACAACAATTGAATAAACATAGTAAAAAATAGACAGATTTTGAGAGAAATAAATACAAAGATAAAAACATATTTCAAGTAACCGAGTCCTTGAAGTGCGAAATAATCTAAATCGAAAGTTTTCTTGCAATTAATCTATAATGTTTTCTGGGTGAAATTGTTGGACAAAATAATACAGATTTTCTTGGATTTCTTTGCTTGTGAAAAAATCTGTAAATTGTTGGCCATATCTAGCAGAAAGTGCTACCAAACCCGGTGCTAAGGACGGATTCGGTTGTTCAGAAAGAGTAAAACATTTTTGTCAATCGCCGTCTTTTAAAAATGTCAAAATTGGCTACCCAGTACGATCATCAAAAGTGAACGTAGAATAGATGGTTGAGAGGCCCTTGTGAACGAACTTCAAGAATAATCACAGGTTTAGTAATCTGACCATAGTATTGCAAGATGCTTTTTTAATTAGCACGCTGAAAATCAGTTTGAGCACGTTGTCTAGAATAAAGCAGGGTCGTTCATAAAAATAAGTTCTTGTCCTGAAAATGGTAAAAACTTGTAACCACTTGATATTTAAGCAGTCATCAATTGCTCACACACTACAGATTATCGGTATTCACAGGTATACAGAACTTTATTTCAGTGTAGACGAGTGTTTCGATCAAACATTCGTAATTTAAAAGTAACGGACCACAACATGAGAACGCTAGACAAACACATGCATACCTTATACCTTCTTCAGCTTATGAAATTTTCCATCAAAAGCTAGTACAGGAGAAAAATTACCTGGAACAGTTCAGAAACCTAGTGATCTATAAGAACTCGATAATGTACGGGGAGGGGGGGGGGGCGATGAAATGTTAAATATATACAATTCTTTCTTTCTAAAATCATTGAAGTCATTTAAAATAAAACTTGTTTTATAACGCCTTTATAATTAGGTAGACACAAATGGCAAAAATCAGCGACTTAATTCCAGAATTATCTGGAAATACATGTATAATAAAGAATGGAACAGGGGAATAGGTCAAAGGGACAAAAACTCAACCAAAAATAGAAAACAAGCCTACATCCGAAGGCAGTCTGTAGCTGGCCCCTAAAAAGTATATTAAGTTAAGTAAAATGGATGCCAGACTTAACTTTGAGACAAGCAAGGAACCAAAATTTCAAAAATCACAAGACGAACAAAGGCTAGAGCTCCCTGACTTTGGGACAGGCGCATTTTAAAAAAAGCCACAGGGCTAAACACATTTTGCGAGATCTTAACCGTCCCCTTAAACATCTAGCCAAAGTAAAAAATTTTTGTTAGAATTGTCTAAGTGAAGGGCTGCAAATTCATTAAATCTTAAAGGAAAAAATCCTGAAAAACCAATAACTGTAGAATTTGTTAAGTAAAAAGGAACATAATTTCGTCAAAAGTCATTTAAGCAGGACAAAATGCAAAAAAATAATCTAACTCATTAAGGCAACTTGCATTCCAAAAATTAGCTCAATAACTGGAAATATGTATATGTAGGTGAAATAAAAAAAAAACAGTAATTTTTGTTAAATTTCTATGTTCAAGGTTACAATTCCTTCAAAAATCAACAGAACGGAAAGAAAAACAAACTTGATCTGAAACTCATCCAGGTGAACTCATACACAAAAAAGCTGACTAATTAAAAGTGTTTTGCAAAAACGCGCAGAACCTGTTTATAGATTTTCAAAGTTCAAGGGCTGTAACTCAGTCAAAAAATCGTCAGCGTACAGCAACGCAAACGCGATCTGTAACACATCAAGATACATGTAGACTCGCATACCAAAATCAGCTCAGTAGCTGAAAGCATGAGTGCAAAAGAGTGCCGGAACTAAATGTTAAGAGGAAGAACAATAGAAACAAGAACAACGGTAAGAAATCTTGGTAAAACAATGTCTTCCTTCGGTGAAGAGGAGGCATAATTCATGATGTGAATATACTCTACTCTACTCTACTCGTTTTACACATAGCAGGCCACACAATTTGGAATTTCAAGAAAAATACCGAAGATAGAGCTCAGAGATTTGTGATCTTTTATTTCAAATGAATTTCTTAGTTAAATCTGAATCTTTCTTGTGTCTTTCCATGTAAACAGGACATAACTTGTATTGTAAGATCAGTGATAAGACTTGATAATATATTGTGTCATCGCATGCCAGTACTCATCCGCATTTCTAAGTCCTCTGCGGTATTCTCGCTTGAGTTTTTTAATTCTCTTGTCCAGTGTACGCCACTTTCTCCTCATTTTTTCGTCTCCCTGTCCTTCCTGTGTTGCCCGTATTCTTCTTCTTTCAGATCTTTCCACATCTTTCAGTTTCCTTAAGAAGATCCAAATTGACGGATGTTTGGATCCGACGAAACGGTTCCATTTACTGTGAAATCCTAGAGAGAAAGAACGACAAAATCAAAACATTTTGACAACTATGAAATTCATTTTTCTATTTATCAAAAATACTTGACGTCGCAACAGTGGTTGCAATCCAAACTATCTAAGTCCAAGTTCTTTTGATGATGACAACACAGATTGACAACAATGCTGTAATCCTTTTATGCAAAAGAATGCACACATTGCCATATAAATTTGACACAATGTATATACGCTCTACAAAAATATTGCAACATTGTCATTTGTGTTCCCTTGATCAAAGTCCATTCTAACTTAGATCTTGTGTGTAACCACTGTTACGACGTTGAATGAGAATGTACAAGATGATATCCAGAAGTCAAATGTGCGCACAATGCACGGTTACGGTAAATAAGTACAAATTAAAAGATTTTTCTTCTTTAGTTTTCTTCGAAAATTTTAGTATTACTCGTCTTGTATTTTCTTTTAATTTTTATTTATTTATTATTATTTTTTAAAATTTATCTTGGAGTTTTAATAAACATTTGTACGCCTTGACTCTCGACCAAATTTAAGTCTGATCAATTGCCGAAATCTGTGTCAATGTACAATGTTTCAATTGGTTATATTTTAATTGATGATTAATTATTCGTCAAAGTTTCATATCATCAAAGAAAGGACAAAGATACTGGTTCGTATGAACATACAGACAGATTGTTTGCCTACCAGTATTGAAAAACCAGAAATCAAAAATGGAAAAGGAATATTATTACAAGTATTAAAAAAAGCAAAAATATTAAAACATTGTAGTTAGTTTTCTGTTTATTATGAGTTTTTGTTTATTAATATTGTTTAATGCATTATATACTACCTTCAACAATGTTGTTTTTTCTAGTCTATACCTCTTTCAAACACATTCCACAACCGTATTGGGAAATGGCCATCTAGGTAACTGTTTCGGAAATATGTTAAGAAATCACCAATTGCTGGGTATCTGTTTATTAGCCTCCTCGTTCGTCTGGCAGTATGTAGAAGGTTGAAGTTTTGTCTTATAATATTTGTGGGCAAATAACCTATTGCCATTACTTTCCTTAACAGTTTTTGCACCTTACAGCAGCGGCGATAAATTGCAGCTAAACCCAAATCTTGGATCTTACGCCATAAGTTCTGACAAAAATGAAAGTAACAGCCAGAAACCCTGGTTTGAGGAAGTTCTGCTTCCACGGCGATTTTCAATGCAATTTCTAAGTCTCAGACGACTTGATATGGACGAAATCTGTGGTGTGTGATTGCCCTTACTCTTGTCTTCAGATGTTGCAATACCTGTCTGTAAGGGCCGACTTCTTTTGTCGTAAGCAAGGTCATGCACAGCAGAAATACTTTTCCCTGGTAGCTTCCGTGAATAGTGACGAATTGAATGTACGGCTCTGGACTAGTCTTGAATGTTCCGTCTATGTATATGGTTCTGCATTTTTGGAGAATTTTAAGATTTGCATCAGTGATAAAAACGGCAATGCCCCAATCATTATCTAGTTTGCTTAGGAATGCTGTGTGTGCCCATGTCCTTCCCCATTCTCCGTTTATGGCAACATCGTCGATGTCGTGAGGTAAAGGTGGGAGCAAACCACTTCTAACCCTCTGAAGCCGTGTTCTCATGTGTGGGAAATTTGGTAGCTCTTCAACATCCTCCTCACTGTCGATATAGTCCGCTATAACTTTACCATAGGATCTTTTGATTGGACGCGTAGGGTCTCTTTCCACCTCTTGTCTTATGGAATTGTAGACTTGTCCTTCTTGAATCACAGCTTCATCAGTAGCATGATTATGAGGATCATATTGAAATGCACAACACAAAAATGTTATTAGGTTTGCTATCATTACTTGTAGTTCCTAATCAATTAAGCACCCTATGTGTCTGACAGGCACAAAAATCTTACTTGAAAGTCAATACACTTTCCATAAAAAAATACACTTTCGTAGTTCAAAAGGACATATATTTTGAAATCGATAAAACAAAGACCTCAAGTCTTTAAGACAGTGGAATATCAGTGATGTATTGCTTTTTAAAAAAAAAGACCTGTACGGACAAAATCTACTTCGATTGTAAGCAAGAATTGTTGGTCAAACAGATTCTAATACTTTCAAACGGAATGCACAGAACAGCATATTGTATTATGTATCATTATTTTAATTTCATGGACAGAATTAGATCTTAATGCGGAAAAACATTAGCAAATATCGTTTAAGCATAAAATATATGTGTAGTTTTAACAGCAATATATTTCAAAGCTTTTTACTAAAGTATTTTATTGACGCACTTCATTAGATTTCTAAATGCAACACTAAACAAAGATGGGAAATTACAGACGGATTATTGACCTCAAATGGCGGAGTGTTGTGTCATTTGCATGGATCTCGTCAATCGCTATTGCTAATGTGTACTTGAGAGGTAGGCGTAAAATAAGAAGAGTAAGAATACTCGGTATCACTTACTATCATCCCCTCAGTAGTCTTTGGTTTACAATTGACATTATTTTTAACCAGTGTTCTAGGATTCCTATTACGATCTCGCCTCTCGAGATCGACAGGTTCTTTAAAATAAACAAGCAATTGGGCTGTAATAACTGACGAGAGGTGACAAACAAAGGAGAGAGGAGCAGAACAAATACAAAAAAAAAAAATACCTTAAAATTAATTTATTTACAATAAAGTTATATACATAATGTACACTGAGTCAAGGTTAAATTTAAAAACAAAATGAACATTATTACAAGTGAATTAATCACTTAACGGGAGCAGCAACAATTAACTAGTCAGTAAAACATTATAAATGACGAGTCAAAAACAAACATTAGCAGCACAAACACAAATGACCACCACAATAATTACGTTACATAAATTCAGAAAAAAAAAAAATAAAAGCCAGAGCAATAAATGATCAAATCAATAAAATAAAATCAAATCCATAAACATAATCAAATGGGTCAGTTACCAAAATACAATTCATAACAATATAGCAGCAAAATTAAAACGTCAAGCCAGAACAAAAACGGGATCACTAAACAAAATCAGCACAGCAGGGTTAAAATCAAGATAAAATCATGAAAAATAACATCAGCAGACGAACTCAATAGAGCCGTCGAAACAGCCCCAAGCTGCTTTACAGGAACACTGCAGGACAACTCCCACAGAGTCGAAACGACAACCATCTCGTCCTCAAGCACAGTGCTGACGTCCTCCTCCAGTACCGACGACCACGACAGAGCCGATACGGCAACCATCTCGTCCTCAAGCACAGTGCTGACGTCGTCCTCCAGTACCGACGACCACGACAGAGCCGATACGGCAACCATCTCGTCCTCAAGCACAGTGCTGACGTCCTCCTCCAGTACCGACGACCACGACAGAGCCGATACGGCAACCATCTCGTCCTCAAGCACAGTGCTGACGTCCTCCTCCAGTACCGACGACCACGACAGAGCCGATACGGCAACCATCTCGTCCTCAAGCACAGTGCTGACGTCCTCCTCCAGTATCGACGACCACGACAGAGCCGATACGGCAACCATCTCGTCCTCAAGCACAGTGCTGACGTCCTCCTCCAGTACCGACGACCACGACAGAGCCGATACGGCAACCATCTCGTCCTCAAGCACAGTGCTGACGTCCTCCTCCAGTACCGACGACCACGACAGAGTCGAAACGACAACCATCTCGTCCTCAAGCACAGTGCTGACGTCCTCCTCCAGTACCGACGACCACGACAGAGCCGATATGGCAACCATCTCGTCCTCAAGCACAGTGCTGACGTCCTCCTCCAGTACCGACGACCACGACAGAGCCGATACGGCAACCATCTCGTCCTCAAGCACAGTGCTGACGTCCTCCTCCAGTACCGACGACCACGACAGAGTCGAAACGACAACCATCTCGTCCTCAAGCACAGTGCTGACGTCCTCCTCCAGTACCGACGACCACGACAGAGCCGATACGGCAACCATCTCGTCCTCAAGCACAGTGCTGACGTCCTCCTCCAGTACCGACGACCACGACAGAGCCGATACGGCAACCATCTCGTCCTCAAGCACAGTGCTGACGTCCTCCTCCAGTACCGACGACCACGACAGAGCCGATACGGCAACCATCTCGTCCTCAAGCACAGTGCTGACGTCCTCCTCCAGTACCGACGACCACGACAGAGCCGATACGGCAACCATCTCGTCCTCAAGCACAGTGCTGACGTCCTCCTCCAGTACCGACGACCACGACAGAGCCGATACGGCAACCATCTCGTCCTCAAGCACAGTGCTGACGTCCTCCTCCAGTACCGACGACCACGACAGAGCCGATACGGCAACCATCTCGTCCTCAAGCACAGTGCTGACGTCCTCCTCCAGTACCGACGACCACGACAGAGTCGAAACGACAACCATCTCGTCCTCAAGCACAGTGCTGACGTCCTCCTCCAGTACCGACGACCACGACAGAGCCGATACGGCAACCATCTCGTCCTCAAGCACAGTGCTGACGTCCTCCTCCAGTACCGACGACCACGACAGAGCCGATACGGCAACCATCTCGTCCTCAAGCACAGTGCTGACGTCCTCCTCCAGTACCGACGACCACGACAGAGCCGATACGGCAACCATCTCGTCCTCAAGCACAGTGCTGACGTCCTCCTCCAGTACCGACGACCACGACAGAGCCGATACGGCAACCATCTCGTCCTCAAGCACAGTGCTGACGTCCTCCTCCAGTACCGACGACCACGACAGAGCCGATACGGCAACCATCTCGTCCTCAAGCACAGTGCTGACGTCCTCCTCCAGTACCGACGACCACGACAGAGCCGATACGGCAACCATCTCGTCCTCAAGCACAGTGCTGACGTCCTCCTCCAGTACCGACGACCACGACAGAGCCGATACGGCAACCATCTCGTCCTCAAGCACAGTGCTGACGTCCTCCTCCAGTACCGACGACCACGACAGAGTCGAAACGACAACCATCTCGTCCTCAAGCACAGTGCTGACGTCCTCCTCCAGTACCGACGACCACGACAGAGTCGAAACGACAACCATCTCGTCCTCAAGCACAGTGCTGACGTCCTCCTCCAGTACCGACGACCACGACAGAGCCGACACGGCAACCATCTCGTCCTCCAAGAAGCGTACTGACGTCCTCCTCCATCTACGACGACCATGACAGAGCCGACACGGCAACCATCTCGTCCTCCAAGAAACGTACTGACGTCCTCCTCCATCTACGACGACCATGACAGAGCCGACACGGCAACCATCTCGTCCTCCAAGAAACGTACTGACGTCCTCCTCCATCTACGACGACCATGACAGAGCCGACACGGCAACCATCTCGTCCTCCAAGAAACGTACTGACGTCCTCCTCCATCTACGACGACCATGACAGAGCCGACACGGCAACCATCTCGTCCTCCAAGAAGCGTACTGACGTCCTCCTCCATCTACGACGACCATGACAGAGCCGACACGGCAACCATCTCGTCCTCCAAGAAACGTACTGACGTCCTCCTCCATCTACGACGACCATGACAGAGCCGACACGGCAACCATCTCGTCCTCCAAGAAACGTACTGACGTCCTCCTCCATCTACGACGACCATGACAGAGCCGACACGGCAACCATCTCGTCCTCAAGAAACGTACTGACGTCCTCCTCCATCTACGACGACCATGACAGAGCCGACACGGCAACCATCTCGTCCTCCAAGAAACGTACTGACGTCCTCCTCCATCTACGACGACCATGACAGAGCCGACACGGCAACCATCTCGTCCTCCAAGAAACGTACTGACGTCCTCCTCCATCTACGACGACCATGACAGAGCCGACACGGCAACCATCTCGTCCTCCAAGAAGCGTACTGACGTCCTCCTCCATCTAAGACGACCATGACAGAGCCGACACGGCAACCATCTCGTCCTCCAAGAAACGTACTGACGTCCTCCTCCATCTACGACGACCATGACAGAGCCGACACGGCAACCATCTCGTCCTCCAAGAAACGTACTGACGTCCTCCTCCATCTACGACGACCATGACAGAGCCGACACGGCAACCATCTCGTCCTCCAAGAAACGTACTGACGTCCTCCTCCATCTACGACGACCATGACAGAGCCGACACGGCAACCATCTCACTGCTCTGCTGCCAGGACCTGACTCGCAGGTACGGATACCTGCTGCTGCTACCTTGGACCATCGGTCGATCTGCCCTCCAGAACCTGGCTCGTTGCTGCTACGAACCTGACTGACGAAATCTGACGCCATCCATCAGACGTCAACTCGCCAGCAAGAAAAACAAAGGAGGCAACAATCCCCCAAGGGAACAATCGGCAAGCGATTGTTCCTAACAATTCCCATTTCCCGTTACCCGGGGAAAGAGAATTTTGACGCATGGAAAAGTGGGTTTAGACAGTTTTATGCATTCATTTATATTGGAGGAAAGTTGATTTTGAATCACGGAAAGTAAATTTTTAAAAAAATCTAAAACTGATTTTTAACACATACTTTATAAATTTTCCGCTGAAAAAGTTGGGAATTTTTTTAAAACTAAGGTTCCAACTCCCTCAGGCAAAGTTGACCTTAGATGGTTTTGGCTATACTTTTAGCTCTTTCGGTGATATAGGACTTTATTGTATTTGTACATCCCTGGCTTCCAATCCTTTGGCTTTGAGCGTTCCTGATGAAGATAAATACAGAAAAGGCCTTCGGACGCATCCAAAGCCATACTTGTTATTATTTTTGTTATCAAAGGACAGTCACAAAAAAACATTTGTTTTGTAGAAAGACTCAAGATTAAAATGAAACTAGCAAAGTGGGTTACTAAAAACTTACAAATAAAATAAATGTAACCCCGAATTGTGCAAGTCAAGATACGCTTAGATCGTTTTAGTGCGCAAGCCGACAGAATCATAATCTGTTATAAGACTGGTCGTAAGACTTAACACTACCCGTCACATTCTTGATTAGGACCCACTAGCCATTTCTTCTAATCCAAAAACATTGATTGATGGTGTTTTACGCCCAAGGTGCACATATGGCTATATCCAGGTGATGAACATGAAATGGATGACAAATTTAGCCTGTACCAGCGGCACGAAAGGCCTACTCTTGTCGAACTCTGATACAGGGATCATTAACGTGCCAAAAGCGTAGCATTCAGTTGACACGAACGGGCCTGTGAACTTATTTCGCCCGCACAGCTATGGACGTCCCTTCGAGCCAGCGTTCTACTGCCGGACAGAGACATCCAGGTGACCATACTTTTACATGTATACCACAGCCACCGTTGCGGTTTCCAAAAACATGTGAGCAGAAGCAGAAATCATATGCGTCTTTAATTGAAAAATTGTTGTGTAAAAAAAAATGACAGACGGACTTCCGCCCGTTTTATTATGTAGAGATTTTTTGTGCGAAATTGGGTAGATGCAATGTATATATAGTTAACTTAATTGTAAATACCTCATTTACAGTGATATCTGGTGATTCTTCCGTGACGTCAAAAAAATCTGTATTTAACTTGGCGCGACATTCTTTTCGCCAACACCTCCAATGTATTTTTTCAGTGGTTGTGCGGTTCTTCTGGTATCTAAAACCATCATATATAAGGACCCTTCCTTTTTTTATTCCTTGCGTAAGATATGCCATAATTTCTGGACGCTGACTGGACGTCTCGATGTCCTGACGCTCTTAAGTACACTGAGTTAGCGTATACCTTGCATTTTTCTCGTGCAGCGCACTTGGCGGGCTATACATGTACGAGTATTTGACGTAGTTCGGCGTAAGGGGAACAGAAGGGGAGGGGCTAGGAGAATGTTCTACATGCAGAACTTGATTTCTCATTTATTGTATATTTTAAGCACAGTTTAAGAGCGCCATTCCTTTCTAATCTTAAATATAATTTTTAGAGATTTTCGGGATTCTAATGATTTTTTTTAACACTAGCCATTTCTGGTTCCGTGTTTTCATTTCAATTGTTTCATCGCTCATTTCCCCAAGAGTCCTTCGTGCTAATTGTCAACATTGAATGAATCGTCCTTAATAAATTCTACTTTTAACATTTATTAATTTAACTGATAAAGCCTAAAAGTGCTAGAGGAGTTACTTACTTGTATATATTAAGTTGGTAAACAGTTTCCATTAACACCAGTTTTATGCAAAATAAAGGACTAGCGACACTTAGACTCTAAGTATCTCAACAAACTGATAAAAACGATATACATTTACTTAATGTCCTTGGTGTCAGTCAGACTGAAACGAAAGTCATTAACGAATTTCAAACTAATCCGAGGTTTAATTAAACCTTTTCTGATTCATTCCCCTTTGCCGCTATTTAACCTCAAAGTTACTGGGAGTCTATCTCAGGTGATCTTATTATGTCCAGAACTGGTATACATGTTAGTGCTTTAACTGACAATTTTCTTTCTAGACCTAACCTTTAAAATTGATTCATAACATTTTCAGCAAATTTTGAGCTGTGAGCAGCCGGGTAGCACAAAAGGTATATATTATACCCTCTGCAGATGAAAACTTTTACTCAAGCCGACATATTTGATATTACCGGTGTCATGTGTTACCCCACCCCTCATATTTTTACCCCCGGTAAAAGTAAAACGTGTTCGTTTTAACCCCCACTAGCACGTGTTCATATTACCCCCGGGGGTAAAACTAACATGTGTTATTTATACCCACACTGTGTTAGATGTAACCCCCTTTAATTTAGGCTGAGAGTAATGTTATTCCAAACAATATACATAGTACGTACAGTTAATTCAGATAAAGTTTTTGTTGTAATGATTATAATGTTGCATGATAATACATAACAGGTAAACATTACTGTATAGTTACTATTTCCAATTTACTATTTATTGGGAACATATCGTGCAAGTACTCATAAGTTAAATAAAAGACGTTCTGTATTTTATAAAAGACCGTCTGTGTACATAATACAAAAGAACTGACCGAGACTAGCGAGAACCATACATGTAATCATATACATTTCCGACTGCCCTAACATCAGTATAGTAAATGTGAAGCGGGTGCCTCAGGAGCAAACATTTGCTCGTTCATCGAATTCCAGTTGCGATTAACTGGTGTAGTAATACATGTTGGCTGTTACATTGTTATATTTTACGTTTTTAGCAAAGGTAATAGCTAGAATCACCGTATTATTCAAGTTTGTATCATGCTTATTTGAATTATTATAACCATAATCCCAATTGAGTAAGGGGGTAATATCAACAGGGGGGATAATTTTGACACATGTTACTTTCACGCCAGGGGTAATTCTGACACGTGTTACTTTTACCGGGGGTAAAGCAAGTACGGGGGTAATACTAATACTTTACACCGCAATAGAACTGAAGTTTGAAAATTTGTCTGACATGAGATTTTAAAGATGGTGCCAAATCACGCTGGTAGTGTACAACTCCTTAGGAACTATCGGACCTTCGGACTATCGGGCCTTCTGACTTTCGGACTATCGGACCTTCGGACTATCGGGCCTTCTGACTTTCGGACTATCGGACCTTCGGACTATCGGGCCTGCTGACTTTCGGACTATCGGAAGTTCGGACTATCGGGCCTTCGGACTATAGGGCGGTCACCCCCTGTTCCACGGAATGGTGTTCCCAAACTTTTGACTTCAAAACTAGACGGATTTGTCAGTAACGTAAGTTCAGTTTTATGTCAGTCCACGTTTTGCTCGTTTAAAGACCAAAAAGCATCGAAATTGACTGCAATCATTTAAAAATGGAAGACACCTTTACAGCTCATGTGACACATGCTAAAACTCACTTTAGGTTTCTAGTCTACAGCGTGACTGAATTCTCCTTGTAAGGGCATTATAAACATCTCTCTCTCCTCATAACACGTGATATGCTGCTGTCGTAGGATTTGACCAACCATCTTATAAACTCTTACGTATATCAACTAAAATGAACAGGACAGGTCCAAGCATTTTGTAACACCACCTGCGTTCTACTCTGAATGTTGTGTTATGTTTTTGACAAACACCCTTAACCGCGAATTCCACCAACTACATAAATTATATAATATGCTTTGCTTGGACTAAAATAATACCTGTATTGTTTTAGTCTGACTGACCTCGAGATAATGTCGAGTAATACCTTTTGCCCTTAACAGTGCTTGCAGGGGCTATGGCTGAATTAATTAAGAATACAAGTGGGGGAGGCACTCTGCAGTTCCTGTATTCTACGTCCTTAGCTTCTGGCATTCATTATTTTCCAAGTAAACTTACACTCTCATCTTAGTCACAATAATAGTAGTGTCCCTTTCAGGGGAAAATTAACTACCATGACAGATGATATTTTGATATTTTATCATGGCTCATTGGAGCTTAGGATGACCTGATATTCTGTTTGCAAGATACGTTTACTAAACTGTGACAAATAAATGCGTGGATCCTTATAATGTCATCATACCGCCTTCGGTTGTAATAATAACTGCAGAATATACTTCAATGCTCATTGCAAAAAACTACTTGTTTTGGTGACTGGACTGACCCCGTGATAAAATTGCTGTTCTCTGGGAAACTGGACTTGGTAAGCTGCTGGCAGCCCTCCTGATGAGTGACACCGCCAGTTTTTGGATGGCGTTTTGAACGTACGGACGCTTGAGCCTTTATCTTATGCGTGGTTTTCAGCGGGAATTTCTTAAGTAATGTGCACCTCTCGTGGTGCACATTACTTAAGGTTCTTTGCAGCGTCCCCTTCGGCCCCTTTTAATGTACCTCCGTTCATATTCTCTTTCTTTCACCTTGTTATCCAGCCTCTCCTAAGAATTGCTTCATAGTGCTTCTTCAGCTGTGAGGTTTTTCTCCTATTTCTTCTTCCAAACCTTTCTATTCTCAATTTCCCTTTCCTTTCAGCACAAAATGACCTCATCAGAGGTCCCAGTGCCTGACCTTTGCCCTTAACACTATACTCGTATTCCATCCAGCGGGAATTTTATACCCTTTGATTTGATGACTGCTTGTAAGGCCTATTGGTTCTGCCATTGTTTATGCATAGATGACCAGTCATTTTTGTAATTCTGTAAGCACGCTCTGTCACTCGGCAGTCAGACCCTGAAACACGCATGTGGCCCCGAATACCAAGGACTGAATTTTACTGTGAGAGAGATTTTCTTTTTTTTTTTTTTTTTTTTACACGAGGAATGGGCAGGTAGCAGAAAACAACCCGAGATTCGTTTCTGAAGACTATTATCGTAGGAAGAAGAAGAAGAAGAAGAAGAAGAAGAAGAAGAAGAAGAAGAAGAAGAAGAAGAAGAAGAAGAGGCATAGTTATAAAAAGCATTAGGCCTGTCTTTGCGACACCTCCCAGTTCGGAGGAATGATATATAGGGTCATGGTCCCATGAGCCTCACTGAAGGAGTTCCAGCAATATTGGAAGGCGTCGAGGTCATTTCCTCACTCCTCATCACTTCTCAGTAGAGCTTCTTAGTGTTAATATATGCGTGAGCGATGGTATCTCGGATAATTCGTCAATGAAGCTTGCTTAGTACCTTGCCTCTGCTTTGGTTCGTCTTAGAATGGTGGTTTTCGCTAGCCCTGCTCATTTTGTTGACAAATAAGGAAATGTACTTCGGGTATGTTAAGGGACAATCACAATATGGCAGTGTTGCTCACCAGCCCTGCCTGGTGTTACCTGTAGGGTTCTTTGTATGGCGTCATTTTAGGCATGGGGGGGACACTCTTATTACTGTGAGCAAGGCGAGAATGTCAGTTTATTTCTGAAAAAGTGAAAATCATGAACTGGGAACGTATGGTGAAGGTGCAGAGTGACACTGATATATTTTAAGCAGGAAGTTTTTGGACCGTTCTTCGACGTGTGTCGCTCATTCTATGTTGAGATCCCAGAACTGATGGAACAGCACATTTCTATGAAAGGCTGCATCCAGATGGCTGACAGGGAGGGTCATGGTGCTACTGCAGCTTTCCACGTTGAAAGGAGGTGGTGGTGTGGAAGCTGGCCATGAAGTTCAAGTTGCTGCACTTTTTGACCAAAAGGGTTTTATTTCAGTGTTGATTTATGTGCTGCTGAAAACCTGAGTTATTCTTTTCTTTTCTCTCTCGATCAGTCACTCAGTCCACAGACTCCTTAGGGAAAGTCCCACGTAGGCCTGCAATCTCTATCCCTCCCTCCCTCCCTCCCTCCCTCCCTCCCAGGGAGGAAGGGAATGACGGGGGAGGGATGAAGCCATTGGCGGAGAGCCTGTCGTGCGCTCCTCCTCCTCCTCCTACGGGAAGGAAAGGGAATGGAAGGAGAGAGAGAGAGAGAGAGAGAGAGAGAGAGAGAGAGAGAGAGAGAGAGAGAGAGGGAGAGACCCCTTAGTCAGAGGAGGGTGAGGGGGAGGGGAAGGAGTATCTGTCTCTCTCTAAACGTCATTAGTCTCACATTATTATTATTATTATTATTATTATTATTATTATTATTATTATTATTATTATTATTATTATTATTATTATTATCGAGACAATGAATGACGTCACAATGGACAGACAGACAGACAGACAATGAGACGGTTAGGGCAAGTCCTCCAACTTAGCTTTCCCCTGTCCAGCTATTATTTCTTCTTCTTCTTCTTCTTCTTGCTGTTCTGGACCGAACTGGCTAAGCTTATCCCAGCACGGGCTCTTGCCTTAGGGCAGCCCGTGCCAGCGGAGGCCTCTCCCTGACTTTCAGATGGAAAGCTTATTATTAGCTCTAATAAATAATGACTGAGTGAAAGACGTTATTTCGAGTCCGAGATGGAAGAGGCGTTGTTAATGAAGTAATGGAACCGGAGACCCCATGAAGAGTGCCGAAGCGGTCAAGGCCTCCTCCTGCCTGAACCGGGAACCTTCCTTCCTTTCTCTTCGTTCAAACGAACCGATCTGACGGAAATTGCAATAATCACTTTGCCCCTTTTTCAGTGCTGACGAATATCTGTAAAACATGATGGCGTCAAATGAACTGGTTGAATCTTTGCATTATTGCACGTAAAATCTTTTTTATGGCATAGATATTATGTTAAATGTTCACGCATATGACAAATGTGAAGAGTGCTCTCGTTGTGAGTTTCATGCTACAGACTGTAAGAGACCCATCGCACAGATCGCGGTCTCTTTCGAGCACACGTGTGTGTTCGTCATCCATCGGAGGGGACAAGACAGAAACAAGAGCATCCCGTTTTCTCTCTCTCTCTGAAGGAACGCAACTTCTACCATACAATATTTCCGTCTGTTTCTCCCTAACCATTGTTGCCTCGATTTATGTACAATCACCACTACTTGCATTGCCATGCAAGCATTCCAATCATGCACTCATAATGTTCCACCGAATCTTCTGTATCAAACTGTACGTGTGTTTCTGTTTGTGAAGACGCCAAACGTCTCGCCATTTCACATATATTATGCTACTGCATTGTATTCATTAATCTGTCTCGAATCTCATGCAATTGGCCACATGTGGAATTTCCTGGCCTTTCCATTGATGTATGTTTTATCACTGTACGTTTATTAAGTCTCTCACAATCGGCATCTGTTTGTCTGCCGACAAACGCAGATGTCCGAAACATTTCCTCGGTTCTGCCCTGTCTGTCTGTGTGTAGATGCTACTTTGCGGCCCGCACCAGCCAATAACTACTTCGAAGATTCTGTACATTCATTTACGGGCTGCTCTAGGAGCAAGAGCCCATGCTGGCACAAGGCCAGCTAAATCTGAAACAACAACTGTACATACATTCAGTAAGGAACTACTACCAATAAACCAGTCAACACCCAGCCAGTATGTCACTCAATCCCGTCCTTACAAGGCCAAGAGAAGAATATATTTGGCAGATGGCTAAGGAAAGGCCATGAAAGCTACACTTTACTCTCTCTCTCATTCATATGATTCCTCTTGAGTGGGATGAAAAAAAAAAAAATGAACGGCTCTGAGTGCTCAATCATTCATTGGTCTTTTATCGCTAAAGAAGCGAAAACTCAGATATATGGAGGTGCTTGCAACGTTGCAGTGTAGGTGCCGGCTTGAGCCAAGATGGCGGGAATCGCCTTCACTCTGAGACCTCTTCCAAGTTGCTTTTCATATTATGTGGTATATATATATATATATATATATATATATATATATATATATATATATATATATATATATATATATATATATATACATATATATATATATATATATATATATATATATATATACATATATATATATATATATATATATATATATATATATATATATATATATATATATATATATATATATATATATATATACATATATATATATATATAAGCGCACTTCGAAGGAAGATCTGGTCTTTAGGAAATCTAGATAATGACATGTACATTAGGATATTCAGTGCGACTTGCTCCAGTTTGCGTTAAAACATGAAAAATAGAGAAAAACGTTCAAGACGTTGACTTCGACGGTTGTGCTGTTGGCTTTTAGTCTTACGAACACAAGACTCCTTCATAGTCTCTCAACTGGGTGTGACTCTTAACACGAATGAAACATATTTTGTGGAAAAACTGCATGGCTCTTAGATAAGCTTTAATTAGAATCAGTAACTAATCACCTGAAATGTAATGATGTTATTCGGACATGTTGCTTTGGGTGTGCGTCAGCCCCACTTTTCTCTTGGGGTTAGTTCAACATTCACACACAAAATATATATATATATATATATATATATATATATATATATATATATATATATATATATATATATATATATATATATACATACATACATACATACATACATACATACATACATACATATATATATATATATATATATATATATATATACAGTATGTGTATATGTATATATGAAGGAAAATTGCATTTGAAATTCTGTTTGCGTAAAAGCTAGGCCTATGTGGCTCCCAGCAGCCGTCGGTGCCTTTCCTTATTCCTTAACTCTCATGGCATAGGCACTGAGAGAGAGAGAGAGAGAGAGAGAGAGAGAGAGAGAGAGAGAGAGAGAGAGAGAGAGAGAGAGAGAGAGTCTCTGAGTGAGCACCTGCAGAGGACTGAGAACATGATCAGTCTCTCTTCACTTCTGTCATCAAGTTTCCTGCTCATTCATAAGAATGAATGATTGAGGTGCGCAGAAATAGTTGATAATTTCCTTCCATTATTCTCTCTCTCTCTCTCTCTCTCTCTCTCTCTCTCTCTCTCTCTCTCTCTCTCTGTCGCTGGTGGAGGAGTGGGAGTGAGTAGGATGATGATGATAATAATAATAATAACAAAAGAAATCCTTCGCAGGTGGAAGGAGCCATATTGTGGGAGTTGTGGGATCGAAGGAGGACCTCCCCAGATGTATGATGAGATGGGAGATGCTGGATGGGAGGGAGGAAGGAGGGCAGTGGATGGGGACTGGAGATAGTGGATGGGGAACAATGGATGGGAAGACGGTGGAATGGGTAAGGGAGAGGGGGAGATTGTGGAAGGGGATGGGCAGAATACGCAATAATATCAGTTATCAAAATCCTTAGTAATCCTCATTAGCATAACCTTGTTAGCATAACATTTGATAACCTTGGTTGGCATAACATTTGATAACCTTGGTTGGCATAACATTTGATAACCTTGGTTGGCATAATATTTGATAACCTTGGTTGACATAGTCTAGGCTATTATAGCTTAGCTTAAATTAGGACAACATACGTTAACCTAGTCTATCGTAACCTGTGTTAGCATAACCTTTGACACTGGAAATTCTAACCACTAATGTCAGCAGAGGTTAGCGATATAGCTTGGGTAAGCATAAGCTAACCAGCTATGCTAACCATCCGTTAGCAGCATGTAGGGGCACAGTTCAAAGCTTATCGTAACCTAGCAAACACAGGCTATATAGCCTCTGTTGGGATATCACTAGAGAGCCTCTCTTGTGGGAGTCTGGGTTATCTGTCAGTGGCTGTGCTGACCCTGGCTGCTGCTTTTCCTATACGCTTCGGAATTTCCCTCTTGCTTCTGCTTTCCATGATGATGATGATGATCATCATCATCATCATGACAACAACCTTCCTTTACCCTCTCGATCCTTCTGCCTTTCTCTCTCGTTTTCCTCCTCCTTGCTTTGCTTTCTCCGTCTCGCCAAATCAAGCAGCGAAAAGAAAGTAGGAAGAGAAACTCTTTTACACAGAAAGAGTTCAGCGTCAGTTCATTGGAGGTTTCGACAGTGTTGTTTTTTTTTTTTTTTTTTTTTTTAAGAAATTGTTGCAGAATCCCGTGAAAATTATGTAATCATATGATGACCGAGGGTCGAGACGCCAAGTCCCCTGCACTAGGGACATTTCATGTCGAGCATGGAGGAGTGGCAATGACCTGCCTGCCGAGCGCGTGCCTCCTCGGGCGGCCATATTAAAAGGTCTCGGTCCAGCTCATAGTACTATACTTTATCACTATTATCATTTTTACTATTATTGCTTTTATCTTTTTTACTATTATTATCTTATTAATATTAATATTATAGTTTTTACTATTATTATTATTATTATTATTATTATTATTATTATTATTATTATTATTATTATTATTACCCAATTTCACAGAGAAAAATGACCTTACAAAAAAAGGTTGACCTAAGCACTCCAACCATTGTGGTCAAAGCCTAAGCATCTGCTCTTGGATCTAAGCAGTGTCAGCATCAATGGTCCCTGTAAATTAAGGACTTTCTTAAACACTAACTAAACAGTAATGTACTATCACTAAACAATAACTTTCACAAAACACTTGCACCCATTAAACACTCACACTTACTATACACTCACACTCAATATCACTAGACACTCACTGAATGCTCAACACTCACCAGGCACTCACTATACACTAAATGCTCACTAAACACTCATAAAACACTAAACACTCACTGATTACTCACAGTACCCCAAACCCTCAGTATACATTCACTAAACACTCACTTAATCCTAAACATTCATTGAGCACTAAACACTCACTAAGCATTCACTAAGCTCTCACTATACACTAAACATTCACTAAGTACTCACTAAAAGTATACCTTAGTTTAACCAGACCACTGAGCTGATTAACAGCTCTCCCAGAGAGGGCTGGCCCAAAGGATTAGATTTATTTTACGTGGCTAAGAACCAACTGGTTACCTAGCAACAGGACCTACAGTTTATTGTGGAATCCGAACCACATTATGACGAGAAATGAATTTCTATCACCAGAAATAAATTCCTCTAATTCTTCATTGGCCGGTCGGAGGGTCGAACGCTGGGCCAACAGCGTGCTAGCCGAGATCTCTACCCACCCCTCCAATGAAGAGCTGCACTAAGTACTCACTATACACTAAACACTCATTAAACATTCACTAAGCTCTCACCATACACTAAACACTTCCTAAACACTCATGAAACACTATATACTCACTAAACCCTAAATGCGCATTAGATACCTAAACACACATGAAACACCAAACAGTCAATGAACATTAACTAATCACTCGTTAAACACTCACTAAACACTTACACACTAAACATTCATTAAACGCTAACATTCACAAGACACTCGCCAAACACTCACTGAATACTTACTAAACATTCACTAAACACTAACATTCACAGAACATTCACTAAACCCTAAACACTCACTAAACACTTACACACTAAACATTCATTAAACATTAACTGAATGCTTACACACTAAACATTCACTAAACACTAAGATTCACAAGACATTCACTAAACACTCACTAAACAATCAGTGAATACTTACACACTAAACATTCACTAAACACTAACACTCACTAAACATTCACTAAACCCTAAACACTCACTAAACACTTACACGCTAAACATTCACTAAACCTGTTTACCATTTGAAAGACCACAACAGTATGCGAGAGAGAGAGAGAGAGAGAGAGAGAGAGAGAGAGAGAGAGAGAGAGAGAGAGAGAGAGAGAGAGAGAGAATGAAAATACTCATCAGTAAAGGTGACAGTTCTATTTTGTATAAAGATGAAGGACGAATCTTATCAGAACAAAGAATGAATCATTCAAGAATTGCTTATCTGAATATTTTTTTCTTTTTCTGAATTATACAATTGAAGAGTACGGAGGTGTACGCCCTTTAGGACATGTCTTTACACAGGAAAGGCACAACAAAGAACGGGAGATGTAGCAGGAAACGATACTTGTTTTTGCTGTCATTAAAATTATATATAAAATACCCATGAACAAGACAGACAAAGAGAGAGAGAGAGAGAGAGAGAGAGAGAGAGAGAGAGAGAGAGAGAGAGAAAACACTGTTGTCCAATGTCCAATGTCATCGTGAAGTTGTTGATTCTGTCCACGTCCGTCTTTCACACTTTAATGGATGTCAAGTGGAACAAAGGGAGAACCTGAAAGCTTCCCAGAGATGCGTAGCTGGAATCAGGTCTGAAATAAACACCCAAGTTGGTATACTTTAAGGTCTGAATGATACTCGACTGGAAGAATCATTAGAATCACTGCAATGAATCATTAGTCTGTTTGAATCTTTTTTTTGGGGGGATAACCATTTGGATTTTAATTCCCAGTTTTTTTTAGGGTAAATCATTCCTATCTATGTAATAAAAATATACGCACTGATTTTTTCAAAACATTGTCAGGAATAATGGCAGTCTTAACGCCAAATATAACTGAAGCAACTGGGCCATACCTTCAAATATCCTGTTCCAGCCATTAAGCATGAACGGACATTATTATGAATAAATTATTTATCCTGTGTAATAATGAGGCCACAGAATGAACAAATGCCTATTATTTTTCGTGTCTTTGACCAGTCACCATTATATTTGCTCGGTTGAAAAATAAAGGTACTCGTATGCATTCATTTCCTTAATTAATGTTGTCAGTCGCTATAAATACTGAGATGAAGAAATGACTGCCTTTAACCTGCAATTTCCCGATTGGAATTCAACCAGACCCAATATGTCGTCCCCTGATATCTAGCGAGGGATTAGAATAGTCCGGTTTTATCGACGCTCTCACAAGAACCCACTTTGTTTTATCTCAATTCTCGAAAGAGAGACACGACAGTAAAATGATGTGGAAGTATGATTATACACATGTACTCTATATATATATATATATATATATATATATATATATATATATATATATATACGTATATATATATATATATATATATATATATATACACGTATATATATATATATATATACGTATATATATATATATATATACATATATATATATATATATATATATATATATATATATATATATATATATATATATATATAATATATATATATATATATATATATATATATATATATATATATATATATATATATATAGTATATATATATATATATATATATATACTATATATATATATATATATATATATATATATATATATATATATATATATATATATATATTTATAGTATATATTTACTAACAGGACCTCATTGAAATTGGGTGGTATCTAGCGGGGTTATTTATTAAAAAAAATTACAAGCTTACCAGGACTAACAGTCCTCATTGTCAATTATCCGTGGAATGACCGAACACGCAGTCCACATATAAATACAGCTGGACTACGAGTCCGGTCATTCCACGGATACTTGACAATGAGGACTGTTAGTCTTGGAAAGCTTATCATTTTTTTCAGCAAATAACTTTGTTACATACCATCAAATTTCAATGATGTCATATTAGAACAATTGTGTAAGTGATGCAGTATATATATATATATATATATATATATATATATATATATATATATATATATATATTTATATTTATATATATATATATATATATATATATGTATTATATATATATATATATATATATATATATACATATATATATATATATATATATATATATATATATATATATATATATATATATACATATAGATAGATAGACAGATAGATAGGTAGAATAGATTGTGGCCTTTGCCGATCGTAAGTGATCTCACCCCTGGGGCATCTTCGCCAACAGAGCGTCATCAAATGGGGGTTTATTTTGACCAGGGATGGGCCCTTCCCCATTCTCTTCTCTGCCAGCTAGCCAAGAGACTATCGCTTCTCGGCTTTTATGTAGAAAACAGATGAATCCTTTGCAGAGTCCTGAAACCAGTCATTTCGCAGCTCTCTGATGGGTAGCAGTCAGGCCTCCTTGTCTGTAGGGAGTAGAAAGCTTTCCACATCGCATTCAAGAGAAATACAGCGAATCCTGACGGTGTTCTACCTGGCCTCAGTTCTGAATTGGAAGAGCTATTTCGTATGTGAAAGAGCTATCACTGCTTTCCTGGTCTCTCGTCCAAAGGTGTCAGTTCGCTGCACCTCTGTCATGCGGGAAAGCTTCCACCTCCATAATCAGGACTGATTGTTGTCTTTCTTGTGCCTCCTACGTCGGCGTTGTCCTGGTTTCTTCCTCTGCAAAGTCATCATCATGTATTCGCAAAGAGCAGAGGCCTCTTCGCTCAGAGCTGACTGTTCCCTCTCCAGGTTGAAGACGTATTCGTGTCTCCTAATCGCTTCCTCGACCTTTTGGCGTCGATCCTCATCGGTTCTTTCCAGACTTTATCCAGAGCTTCTTCGAGCTGTTCTTTCCATCCTCCTTCGAGTTAGCTAAACTGCCTCTTGAGGTATCCCAGGTGTTGTAATCTGCCACAAGTGACCCTTCTGGATTCCGGAGACGTTTTCGTCTGCACAGGAGCTGTTTCTGTCTTCGGGAATTCTTGTGGACTGCTTGGAATATCAATGACGTTCAGCAAATGGTACAGATTGGCAGCAGTTCTTCGTCTCCTTTTCTAATTATATATATGCACGTATACGCATAATCATGCGTAAATAGATAAAGATCCTTCAGAAAGTGGAAATGCTTTGACAAAGTATCACAGACTCCATGAAGACGCTGGAGCCAATCTTGGGAAAGTTCACTGGAGGTCGACGCGGTATGTCTCTCACTTAGCTTGATTTTACATGTGAGTTTGTGTGTGTGTGTATATATAATGATTCGTTTTCTAGTTTCTCTTTTTTTCTAGAAACATATTTATGGAAATATGTTTTAATTTCATGACGAATTTTAATAATTACAATTTTTACAAAAATAAGTGAATGACTAATAAAGAATGATTTGGATTTCGACGTTAACAGCGGTATATACATGCATGCATACATACACACACACTCACACACACACACACACACACACACACACACATATATATATATATATTCATATATATAATGTATATATATATATATTATATATGTATATATATATATATATATATATATATATATATATATATATATATATATATGTATATATTTATATGTAATTGTAATAGCCACAATGCCCTCTTAACATTGTCGAATTCTTCACGCTTTTTTGGATACGCTTGTCACTACAAAGCCTAGGATCCAAGTGCAAGAAATATGAAGAAATTCTGATGCGCGGTAGCGGAAAACGAACCCGGGTTAGTTTCCCGTTGCCACTTATAGAATTTCTTCATATATGTCTTGCACTTGGATCTTAAGGCTTTGTAGTGACAAGCGTATCCAAAAAAGAGTGACCAGTAGATTCTACATATATATATATATATATGTATATATATACATATATATATATATATATATATATATATATATATATATATATATATATATATATATATATATATATATATATATTCTGTATAATGCACACATGGAGGGGCAGTATAGTAGGAGGTAGGGGAAGGGCGCAGGAACACACACAGATCCAGCACAGACATATATTGTCGACGCGTTTCTTGACCCGTGGTCACATCATCAGGACATCTACAGTTGTAATGTAAAAAGGGCCATTCAGCATCCATAATTAAAAGTAAACATATACAAAATATAAG